>CM046834.1:14379020-14389020 GCA_025618425.1 Heliocidaris tuberculata
ATATGAGAGTATTCGGGCACATAGCTTCCCAAATATGAGATGGAGGTTGCCCGAATATCGGATCTTAAAAATCACAGGGAGGGGGGGGGGGGGGCTGCAGCCCCGTCTCGTACGCCTATCCATGCACATGCTTAGGAGCTAATGTAATTTTGTATAATTGGAACATAGCTTTCTAGCGCATGTTTTAAGGATATTACAGAATATTCTAAAAAATTCTTTTTATAAGACAGAACAATTTTGTATTAGAAAAGCGTTTTCTCTGTATTATGACTTTAAAATGTTTTTATTATTAGGCGAGAGAATGTAGTGATCGAGCGAAGAAAATTGATTTCATACTATTGAAACGTTGCATTCAAGAAAAACTTTAAACCCGGGGGGGGGGGGCACTCGACCCCAAAAGTGGTAGGTCTGTGCCACTGGCAAGACAAAAAGGGGGCTTCGAAACGAGCGTATCATGAACAAAATGGTCTTCGGAACTACTAACATTTTGATAAAAGGGGGTCTTTGGAACTGGATTACAATATAAGTATGATGCTACGGAACTGGTTGTTATTGAAATGTAAGGATCATGGGAATTCGTTTTCAACTTTTCACCAAAAATGATATTCTTCGAAACGGGCCGGAGCGGGCCAGAACGGCCGGAACGACGGAATGAAAAAAAAAGCGGTGCTTTGAAACAGTTTTCTCTCTTCTTTTTCTCATTAAGAAAAAAATGGTATGCTTTGGAACGAAAATTTGAGTATAAAAATGGGGGTCTTCCCTGTGGCACATACCCACCGCACACTATATACTGAGTGCCCCCCCCCCCCCCCCCCGGGCTTTAAACACACAGGGAAGTCACAGGCCTACTTCTAAATCATGGTACACAGATTGAACACAGACCTGGGGGGTTTCATAAAGCTGTTCGTAAAGTTACGCATGACTTTACGAATGACTAAATATGACAAGCTAAATGGGATGCTCAGTCATATTTAACTGCAGCAACTAAAGTTGAACTATGCAGATGTAGATTAACATTCTTATTATAACAAATATTTTTAATGCAAAGTATACTTTTTGCCATAATTTAACTGAGGTTTTTGGAAATACAGTCACACTTTATAAAACATCGGGAAAAACTTTGGGCATTCTATCTGGCACTTCATATTCAAGTCGTTCTTAAAGTCATTTACGAACAGCTTTATGAAACACCCCCAGGCTTCATAGATACAACTTTTACAGTGTATCATACATCCGAGAAAGGGAGGGGGGAAATCTGTTCAAGTTATTTATCAAAAATTCGTATTCTAAGGTACTTTTTATACATAAGTATATGTAAACAATGGCAAAAGTCATGATTTGAATAAGCAATCCTTCGGACATAGCTTCTCAATTGTTTTACAGCTAGAAACCCTTTTTTTTTTAATTTCTCAAATTTTGCCTTCTGAAACACCTTTACATATATAAACAACCCCAGCCTACATGTTATGACTGAAGGTGCATGCGAAAGACTTAACAGAGTAAAGAGGGTCTGAATAGAGCATAAGAAACACTACAGTATGAAGGCCTAATTAATATGCAAGAGAGCGTAGTGACCAAGCGAGAAAAGATAGAGGTGTCGTAGCCGAGTGGTTTAATCACTTGACTAGGAATGCAAAGGTCGTGGGTTCGAACCCCGGCACGGCTATTATGTCCGTGAGCAAGGCATTTTATCTACAATGATCCTCTCCACCCAGGTGTTAAATGGGTACCTGGGGAGGATTTCACTAACGCTTGCGATGCATCGTTAACCCTTCGCAAGGGCTTGAACCCATCGTAAGAGCCTGAACCCATCGCCCGTGGACGATGGGTTGCTTTTCGATTTCACAAAGCTCCTGCGAAGGGTTCACTCGTCGCAAACTCATCGCAACCTAGCGGATGCTCAAAGGGTGATCGTAGACCCTTCGCAGAGCTGCGATGGGTTCAAAAAGTAACTTCCTGTCCCAACGGAGCGTGTGGCGCGAAATCCTTTGCAAGTTAAATTCGCTTTATTTATTTGTTTTTTTTTTATTGTGAGGGTCTGTTTTAAACTTATCTCAATCATTTGTGACTCGCATTCTGGTTAATATAGAACGTTCTCTCTCTCTCTCTCTCTCTCTCTCTCTCTCTCTCTCTCTTTTTAAGGCCACACTTTTAAACAACTTCCTGCTTTTAATTATCTTTTAAATTTTAGATGAAATGCTTGTAATTATTTTTGAAACATCTTCTTCTTTTTTTCTTTTTTTTAAATGTACGGCCTATTATTTGGTAATTATTATTGCATTCATCTTTTTTATTTTTGTGGTGGGGAACAAATAAATTCAAAGCATTTTGGGGATGTGCCCCCCCCCCCCCGCCTCAATAAAAAGGCATATATGGTAACTTGTTCCAAAATGTTTGCACACTGGAACTCTTTCTTCTGTCCCTCTCTCCATTTCACCGATTTTTGTATTCTAGTTAACTCATGAATAAATTACTTGCTTTCTCCATTTCGCTTACCCGATGATTCCTTTTTTTCTTCTTTCTCTCTTCTCATTACCTCGACCTTTCTTCTCTCTCTCTCTCTCTCTCTCTCTCTCTCTCTCTCTCTCTCTCTTAGTTTCTAGATATATAAGTCTACAGCCCCTGTTCTTGAATCATTAATTTCTTTCACTCTTAATACTTCTCTCTCTCTATCTTATTGCTTTGAAATATGATATTATGTATAAATCCCTTTATTTCTCAGCACATTAATGTTACTCTAAGAATTTCAACTTGTTTTACATACTACAAATCTCACGAGTATAAACATATATGAAATACAAATCCAACTGGCACTGTCTTGTCAATCAAAGTCTACAGCTCCACATGGATTTTATTAGTTAACGATCAAAGAAGTAACACAAAGTGACTGAAAAAAAAATCAAACTATTTCCTGAATTTACATAATAGTAGCTTGGCGGAAATTGCAAATGAAAGTGTTGTTAATCCCAACTCATCTCATCCAATCAAAAGTAACAAGAATTTGCAATGAATTTAGACATAGGCGTAAGGGCACATTTTCGAGAGGGGGGGGGGGGCTGATGATTCTTGCCAGTATATCAACTTACTATTTTCTAAATTTTGTGATCGAGCAGAGTGAAAATTCTGCCCCAATATCGGCACTTTAAAAATCCTCAGGGAAGTTGCAGCCAACACCCCCCCCCCCCCCCGCCTCGTACGCCTATGAATTCGGATTGAATTAATATAATTGTTAGTGAATTTATAGGCAATTTTCAATTTGTTTTATTTAACTTCAAACAGTGCATGTAGGATATTCAGATGAAGATACGATTCCGGAACTATGCCATATCGAATATACATGTATAATTCAAAATAAATTTTCATTATGCATTTTGAGAATTCTACAACTTAAAAGGTTGTCAGCAGAATATAGTTGATGTATAAAGATGTAGCATTACTCGTGTCATATAACACTTTACTATTGGCTAAGTGGGTGTCAAATATAACAGACAAGTGGGTTAATCATGCACAAATTAGCATTATACATCATCATTATACAAATAATGACAGTAGTTATATTTGATTTTAAAAAACTCCTTAATTACTATTTATCACAGCCAAAATCTAAGAAAACAATGATCTCGTAGAATAGCATTACAAAGAGCAGGCCTGTTTGAATGCAATTTAATGAATAAGTAAACATTATTTATGGCAAAAAAAACTTCATGAACAATAGAATGTCACCTTTATCAAATGTACAACAAGCAAAAGAAACAGGAAAGAGAAGTAGCAGAAATTCCAGATGGCATTCATGCAGTAAGTTCCTCGTGCTCTTTGGGTATAAAAAAAAAATCCAGTTTGGTATTTCAATATGAATATTTATAATTCAAACAATGATTGCAATCAGAGGTATCACCAGCAGCAATATAATAGTTGGGGGAGTGGTGGGCTGAGGGGCAAGGAAAATCATAGGGGGGGTACACACCATGGAAAAACAAGAATTATTTCACTAATAAAATTTGACTCCTGTCCCCTCTTCTCATGCCTGGTGCAAGCACTGTATGCCATTATTCATATCTCTCCAAATTAGTCCTAACTGTACATGTACCCAACTCACTGAACATCGACATGTTGAATGTGTAATCGCCCCTGAAATTAAACTGTTAAGCTCCTCTCCTTGCATATTTTCTATCATATGATTGCATCAATGTCTGTTCTAGTACTGTTCTGCACAAGAGACAATCATTTTTTTGGAACACAATATAATCATAATCATAAGTTTTAGCCCGCATCCAAAGCAGTTCACAAATAACAATAGGATCAGAGGCGTCTCTTGATTTCTTGAAAATCCATGGATCCCTTGTAATGTGATTTAACCCCCCCCCCCTAATTTTCTCATCTTTTTAGTGTCATCATCATCTTGTCAATCGGTAGGTGATGCATCTCATGCGTTTCTTTCTTCGCTGCTTTCTTCATCTTCTTTCCTTCTGTTCCTCTCCTTCTTCTTGGAATTCATGCAACGATCTAGTAAAAAGTGAAGAAAAAGACGTATTTATGATTTACCTTAATTTCCAGTTCAAAATGAAAAAGAGGAAAGATGAAGCGGTATATCTTACTTAAAAGTCGAAAGTTCACATTGAAATTGGTCCATCAATTTATCTTTATTTTCAAAGTAGGAAAGGATGTAAGCCCGCTTTTAGGATTTTCAAAAATGTAAAAAACTTAATGGACAGATTATTAGATTGAAACATGAACAACTCTAACAGTCAATGCAGAGGTATACATTTTAGGGGCATATTTAGCTTGTCTTATGTTTCTAGAACACTGAATAAACAAAACAAAACACATTAGTGATAGTTGTAACAAAAATGAAGATTTGAAAAGTCGATGTTCCATATGTGACTAAATCTTACCTTCCAATAGGTATCCTCTCTACCCCCTCGTTGCGATGTCTGCAGTTTCGCCTCATGCACGTATTTTGCTGAACGTATTCTCCACCTTTTGCAAAAGTCAAGTGATAGAAAGAAAAAAAAATTAGGGGCAGGGAGATTTTGGGTGGGACTTTGTTGTTGTTGTTGTTGATCATCTTCATCTGTTTGACAAAGCATATATACATAATCTAGAAAAGCCTGTGGGGCAGGGGGGGGGGGCAGGGGGTGATATTCAAATATGATTTCGATATCAAGCAACAACAACAAAAAGCTTTGATATAATTCTTGGTGTCAATTTACTGTATCAATTGTGTCACACTTAGATGTTCTTAGTTTCAGACAATCTGAATTCACACCACATTGATTTACTAGCTAATAGATCTACTCCATTATTTTTTTTTTACTTTTCAGAAGTCAGACTAGCATGAGAGCTCTGTGCCACCTTGCAAAGGTCTCATCTTTACTTGTGAGGATGGAAGAAGATGAAGATGTTGCCTCAGAGGAAGAAGTGACAGGAGTTAGGAGAAAATGCTGAAGAGAGTGGAGGACTTGAACGATATTGTGAAGAAATTCTGATACAGCTGGAATAAAACAGGTAGGCCTATGTTTGTATTGTTTACATTGTCATTTGCATATGGCATGTCTACATGGACTCCTAAGTTTCAGATAGTCTGAAACTAAGAACATCTAAGTGTGACACAAATGATACAGTAAATAGACACCAAGAATTATATCAAAGCTTTTTGTTGTTGTTGTTTGATATCGAAATCATATTTGAATATTTGAATATCACCCCCCCCCCCCTGCCCCACAAGCTTTTCTAGACTATGTATAATATGCTTTGTCAAACAGGTGAAGATGATCATCATCAACAACAAAATCCCACCCAAAATCACCCTGCCCGCTATTTTTTTTTTCTTTCTATCGCTTTACTTTTGCAAAAGGTGGAGAATACATTCAACAAAATACGTGCAAGAGGCGAAACTGCAGACATCGCAACGAGAGGGTAGAGAGGATACTTATTGGAAGGTAAGATTTAGTCACATATGGAACATCGACTTTTCAAATCTTCATTTTTGTTACAACTATTACTATTGTGTTTTGTTTGTTTATTCAGTGTTCTAGAAACATAAGACAAGCTAAATATGCCCCTGAAATGTATACCTCTGCAATGACTGTTAGAGTGGTTCATGTTTCAATCTAATAATCTGTCTATTAAGTTTTTTACATTTTTGAAAATCCTAAAAGCGGGCTTACATCCTTTCCTACTTCGAAAATAAAGATAAATTGATGGACCAATTTCAATGTGAACTTTCGACTTTTAAGTAAGATATACCGCTTCATCTTTCCTCTTTTTCATTTTGACTGAAAATTAAAAAATTAAGGTAAATCATAAATACGTCTTTTTCTTCACTTTTTACTAGATCGTATAGTTGCATGAATTCCAAGAAGGAAGGAGGAAGAGAAGGAAAGAAGATGAAGAAAGCAGCGAAGAAAGAAATGCATGAGATGCATCACCTTCCAATTGTCAAGATGATGATGACACTAAAAAGATGAGAAAATTGAGGGTTTTTTTTTTTTTTTTAAATCACATTACAAGGGATCCATGGATTTTCAAGAAATCAACAGACGCCTCTGATCCTATTATTACTTGTGAACTGGTTTGGATGCGGGCTAGTGGTAAAACTTATAATTATGATTATATTGTGTTTCAAAAAAATGATTGCCTTTTGTGCAGAACATTACTAAAACAGTCATTGATGCAATCATATAATAATAATAATAATAATGATAATACAATACATTTATTAGGCGCTTAATATGGATGTTTCTAAGCGCACAGTTTACCGGAAAATTAAGATTGAATCCAAAATAATACAAAAATACAAAAATTATTATGTGATAGAAAATATACAAGGAGAGGAGCATAACAATTTAATTTCAGGGGCGATTACACATCCAACATGTTCAGTGAGTTGGGTACATGTACAGTTAGGACTAATTTGGAGAGATATGAATAATGGCATACAGTGCTTGCACCAGGCATGAGAAAATGGGACAGGAGTCAAGTTTTATTAGTGAAATAATTCTTGTTTTTCCATGGTGTGTACCCCCCCTATGATTTTCCTTGCCCCTCAGCCCACCACTCCCCCAACTATTATATTGCTGCTGGTGATACCTCTGATTACAATCATTGTTTGTACTGTAGATATTAATATTGAAATACCAAATTGGATTTTTTTTTTTCTACCCAAAGAACATGAGGAACTTACTGAATGCCATCTCGAATTTCTGCTACTTCTCTTTCCTGTTTCTTTTGCTTGTTGTACATTTGATAAAGGTGACATTCTATTGTTCGTGAAGTTTTATTTATTGCCATAAATAATGTTTCCTTATTCATTAAATTGCATTCAAACAGGCCTGCTCTTTGTAATGCTATTCTACGAGATCATTGTTTCCTTAGAATTTGACTGTGATAAATAGTAATTAAGGAGTTTAAAAAAAAAAAAAAAAAAACCTACTGTCATTTGTATAATGATGATGTTTAATGCTAATTTGTGCATGATTAACCCACTTGTCTGGTATATTTGACACCCACTTAGCCAATAGTAAAGTGTTATATGACACGAGTAATGCTACATCTCTATACATCAACCGTATTCTGCTGACAACCTTTTAAGTTGTAGAATTCTCAAAATGCATAATGAAAATTTATTTTGAATTATACATGTATATTCAATATGGCACAGTTCCCTTTTGGAATCGTATCTTCATCTAAATATCCTACATGCACTGTTTTGAAGTTAAATAAAACCAACTGAAATTTGCCTATAAATTCACTAAAAATTATATTGATTCAATCCGAATTCAAAGGCGTACCAGGCGGGGGGGGGGGGGGTGTTGGCTGCAGCTTCCGTGAGGGTTTTGCTTCTGCTTGATCACAAAATTTAGAAAATAGTTGATATACTGGCAAGAATCATCACCCCCCCCCCCCCCTCGCGAAAATGTGCCCGTACACCTATGTCTAAATTCATTGCAAATTCTTGTTACTTTTGATTGGATGAGATTGAGTTCGGATTAACAACACTTTCATTGCAATTTCCGCCCAAGCTACTATTATGTAAACTCATGATTGTTTTTTTCCAGTCACTTTGTGTGTTACTTTTTTTTGATCGTTAACTAGTAAAAATCCATGCGGAGCTGTAGACTTCGATTGACAAGACAGTGCCAGTTGGATTTGTATTTCATATATGTTTATACTCGTGAGATTTGTAGTATGTGTAAAACAAGTTGAAATTCTTAGAGTAACATTAATGTGCTGAGAAATAAAGGGATTTATACATAATATAATACTTCAAAGCAATAAGATAGAGAGAGAGAGAGAGAGAGAGAGAGAGAAGTAGCAGAGTGAAAGAAATAGATGATTCAAGAACAGGGGTTGTAGACTTACATATCTAGAAAATAAGAGAGGGAGAGAGAGAGAAGAAAAGTCGAGGTAATGAGAAGAGAGAAAGAAGAAAAAAAGAAAGGAATCATCGGGTAAGCGAAATGGAGAAAGCAAGTAATTTATTCATGAGTTAATTAGAATACAAAATCGGTGAAATGGAGAGAGGGACAAAAGAAAGAGTTCCACAGTGTGCAAACATTTTTGAACAAGTTACCACATATGCCTTTTTATTGAGGGCGGGGGGGGGGGGCACATCCCCCAAATGGTTGAAATTTATTTGTTCCCCCACCACAAAAATAAAAAAGATGAATGCAATGATAATTAATTAACGAATAATAGGCCGTACATTAAAAAAGAAGAAATAATAGATAATTACCCCCCCCCCAAAAAAAAAAAAAAAAAAAAAAAAAAATCGCTATGGTCGGTTACGTTGTAACTGGTAAGGCGCTATATAAGAAACAGCTATTATTATTATCATTCTTATTGTGGAATATTGAAACTTTACATTTTAGAGCACTGGGAAGCTTATGCCGGTACATCGGTATAACTGTAGATCCCATTACACTATTTTTGTCTTGTGAGAGGGGACGTCCAAACCCCTTAATAAAGAGAAGCATCTTCCCGCCCTCCTGCTTCTGGTGCCTGTGATGGTAGACACTGCATCTGTGAAAATGCGAGTCCCCACACATTTGGGGTCGTAATGTGGACTGGGTTCCTACTGTACAATGTTAATAAACGCTGTATTTATTGAAATGTGAGGGAGAAAATTTGGATTATTCAGTGTTGAAACTACGCATTTTAGAGTAGAGAAACTTTTCCATTGTTAAACTGCAAAATAATTAATGTCATAACATAACATTGTTTTTCTTGTAAGGAGGATCGGACCAGAAAAACGATTTCCCCCCCCCCTTTTTTTTTTTTTTTTTCCAGAGAGAAGCACCTGCCCAATCCCCTGTGCTTCGGGACCTTGTAGCAGGGGCGTAGATAGCGGGGGGGGGGGGGGGGGGGGGGGGGGGGGGTATGCATCCCCAACTTTTCAGGTGGGGGGGGGGGATGGTGTGTACAAACATCCCCCATGTTTCACCCCCGCCCCCCAAAAAAAAAATAATGGTGGAAAATATACATTTCTATCATATGTTGTAGATAAATATAATTTGATATATCATATTCATTAATATTATTCAAGTTTATATATTCTTTATTTCAATATAGATATTATTTATTTATGTACAATATTGTAGATTTATATGATTTATTAATATTTTACAATTCTGTCGATGCTTCTGATTTTCCCGATATATTTTAATACTACTAGAAAGTGAAAACCATGCATCTACTTCAAATTATACAAACATGGGTGTTGATCTGGGAAGGATATGGAGGTATAATTTTTTTTTTTAGTGAAGTGGGGGGGGGGGGGGTGGCCTGAGTTACCATCCCCCAATATATTTTGAGGTGATTTTTTCAAAGCCGTATATGCATTATAATGCAAAAAAATAATTTAGATTAAAAGTACATATAATTATTCTCGATTTAGAGGGTTCAGTCGGTAACTTTCCTCTATAATCATGATAATGCAATTTTGCCACACTCATGTTATTGGTAATACTAACAATTTTCAAAATTGAAATGAAAATATAGT
>CM046834.1:14391520-14566400 GCA_025618425.1 Heliocidaris tuberculata
AGCAAGTGTCGTACAACCGCCATTGGAAACCGCTTACAAAACTAAAACTTGACAATTCGCAAAATGTGTAGTGTGATTATCAAATAGTCATCAATAATTATTGTCATAATGGATAGATCTCACATTTCATTTAGAAACTCTTCTTAGGGAGCACCTTTCTAGGAAAATGGTTTCTTATAAAAACTTGCAGTAGTTTCATAATATTCGCTGTTATAAAATATTCATTAAACATATCGAGGGAATCAGCTTTCAAACACGGAAACTTGACTAGAAAGCTTCATGTCTGGCCCAAACGGACTATAGCATTCTCCTTTTTTTATTTGCTGCTTACGTTGTGTGATCTATTTATAGATTGTGAAAATTTCATTCACATTTTCCCCAAGTTGTGGCAAACACATCGATACGGTCATAAAGATTGAATATAATGACGGCATAACTTAATTTCACTTCGTCTGATTAAAAACTGCATGACTCTTGTTTGAGCATGTTTTCAAGTCCTTTTGTGTCACCGAGGATTTCCATTGACTTGGGGCCCAACATGTATCGTCATGCAAAACCGCAATCCATCCATTGAATTTAATTACACGCTTGGTCGGAACAAGGACAAGAGAAGAGCTTAAGGGCTGGTCACATTTATCCGATAACGATAACAATAACGATAACGACATTTTCAATTACAATTACAAATACTGATATGACAATATTTGTACGAGATATAGACTCAATTTATAGATTGGAGGTAATTCTGGAGAGCTTTATAGGAAAATATCAGGACTTAAGATTAATGGAAATAAAACATTTTATTTCGCCTCTGGGGCCATCTGTTGGCTCTGCAACTTTTTATCCTTTTGGAAAGGAAGTTGACATTGTAAAAATCTTTATTTTTCATTAGATCCTGACGTTGCTGAAGAGATGAATTATAAAGAGATTTTAAGCAAAATTAAGAATTGGTGGAAACAAAGAGATCTCACTCTGATTGGAAAAATTCATTTGCTAAAAACATACGTATATATTCAAAATTGATTTATGTGAGCTCTTGGACTCCGACGCCTGAATGGGTTTTCAAAGAAATTGATGAGATCTACTTTAATTTTCCATGGCGAGGGAAGGACAAGATAAAAAGAAGTACTTTGTATCTAGATTACAAACAAGAAGGATTGAAAATGCTTATCTTTATAGACTTTTTTGTGAAGGTACAAAGGGGTGACGTGGATCAAAAGACTTGTAACTGGAGATCAGAAAGTGAAATGGAAAAAGTACTTCAAATTTCTACTGAGACCATTTGAAGAAAATCTAATTTTTTATATAGTAATTATTTACCTAACATGATCAACATACAGTTACCAAAATACTTACAGGAAATGCTAAATATTTGATTTGATATGAATGCGTTTATTAAAAAGGATGCAACTAATAAAAGAAATTAATTTTTTTCCAATAATAGGTATATTCATAAAAAATTAAGGAAAAACACATTTTCATGAAAATGTTTTCTTTCAAAAACGCATATAAATTGTACAATATTATAGATGAAGAAGGAATATTGAAGTCAGACACTTATTTCTGATGTATGGGACTAGATGAAGAGGAAATAGCCATGATTAAAGAAATATATGCAGACACGCCTGAAGAATGGAAAATCGGTTTAAGAAAGCATACTTCAGTTGAAGGTTTAAAAATAGAATTTATGTTTTGAAAGAAAACTTTTCATTTTGAATCAGTTTGTTCAAATAATTTGTATAGGGCGTGCATACAAAAGATGGTCGAAATTCCTGTTAGTTTTCATTATTTACAATTATCATATAATATGTCGTTAAAAGAAATTGAAAAAGTTTTTCTTCGTCCTAGATTAAGCACATTGGATAATAAATTGAGAGAATTTTAATTTAAATTGCTCTGTAATATTATTTTTGTGAACCATCATCAATACAGGTTTCGATTTATATCAAGCGATAAATGCTCATTTTGCGGTAAAGATGAGGAAACTTATAGGCATTTTTTGAATGTGAAATGGTAACAAAATTTATGGGAACGGTGTAGTAACATCTTAGATCTTCCCATTCTTAAATACATGATTTGGAAGGAAGTTCACACATGAATTAGAGGATACAACTGAAGATAGGAAAATAATTAACCATGTTGTTTTATTAATTAAATATTTGATATATCTTAGTAGGGAGGAAAAGAAGCCTCCAAGTACTTAAAAAATAGGAGAAAAACTGCTTAAAAGTAAACAAGAAGAAAGAAATATTGCTACCGAACGGAATACATTGACTCTACACTATATTAAGAAAAAAAGGGGAACATTTAAAAGTAACACACATCAGCATGAAACGAAAACATACAATGGATGGGGAGTGGGGGGGGGGGTCCGCCTGGTTCGCGATCGTGTGGGGTTGACCGCTCTCTGCCGCTATAGACTGCCCTCTTCTCCTTTCTTCTTTTCTGTTTGTCTGTTTTGCTTGTTTGTGTGTTTGTTGTTTGTTCGTTGGGGGAGGGGGAGGGGGGGGGGGGAGGCTATGATCTATAATATTCATTCAGTTAATTAATCTGAGTGCACTTTGTACATTTATTTAATTATATTATGTATTTTTGAAGGCTGTATAATTTTCTCTACATTCAGATATGTTATGTACATCAACTAAAAATGAAGATGTATGATTTTTCATTTGTACTGAATGAATGCAATAAAGAATGCTACAAAACAAAACAAAAATACATGCAGGTACACCCTATTACATGGTGTGTAGATGTGAATAAGTTCGTGTCTATCAATGGTAGGGCAGCTGTAGGGTATTCCTTTCATGAAAATTCTTGTTATCGTTATCGTTATCCTTATCGGACAAATGTGACCAGCCCTTAACAAGCACAGATTTTCACGGATGAAAAGGTAAGGAAATATGAAAATAAGAAAAAGAAGAAACAACCCAATAAAATAATTTTGCAAAAAGGGAGCAGAATAAGTTAAGACGAGGATGCCCTCTGATAATGATGAAAAGGGTGACGAAATTATGCTGTTATAATAATGATGATGAAAATGATGGAAATAATTATGATGACAATTATGATAATGATGATAGTGACCATGGTGATCATGATGAAAATGATGATGATAGTGATGATAATGAAGATATGTTAAAGATGATGATGATGATGATTATGATGATAATAACGATGATGAAAATGAAGATGATGAAGATGAAGATGATGATGATGATGATGATGATGATGATGGTGATGACGATGGTGATAAATACGACGACAATTACGATTATGATGATGATCATGATGGCATTGAAAAGAATGACGAATTATTATGACAGTGATGATTTGAATTGTCTAATGACCGAAATTGCGATGATGGTGTTGATAATGATGAGAGGTGCGGAAAGGAGTCTGAAGCTTTTTTTTCTTCTTCTTCCTTTTTCCCCTTTAAACTTAAGGAAAGAGAAAACCTGCAAAACCCATCTAAACTTTATTCAGGGTAAAGGTGTAACCGTTATCATGTTTCTTGCGGTTTTAGATTATGATTATAGCAATATTTATGTATCTAACTTTCATTTCCGATTGTGTCCCTACGTCTGGCCAAGAGTTTTCTTTCTCAAAATACGAAAAGTGAGATTGATCTGGTGGTAATATTCTGTGATTTTAATGAGTATTTCCAATAGTCTATGCACACTTTTTTTCTTCGCTTTTTTCTAGGGAAATAAGAAATACAACACCTAGATAATTTCACTACGGAAGACTTTTATCTTTGACTCTTCCCCTCGTTTTCCCTAATTATGCAAAATATAAACGCCTTTTATGGATTCCGTGAAGTGTTTCAGCGTAAGGCGGGGCCGCTCTGCATGATGCATGTATCAGTGCGACCAGCGCCAGAAATTTAATTATGCTAAATTATGCTAAAAGATGTAGGGTCATAGTTGAGTGTTGTTTTTTTTTTTTTTGGGGGGGGGGTTTGGTTTTTTTTAATCCAAAATTCTCTGACAAGCAACAACAACAACAACAACAAAACAAGGTTTATCACCATTTTCGTGTGTGTTTTTACTCAAAAAATTCTCTTTAAAAAAAGGCAGAAAAGGGCAACAACAACAACAACAAAAGAAAGAAAAGCTAATCAGCGATTTCGACTGTCTTTTACTACAACATTTGCTAAAATTCTCAGAAAACTCAATTCTCTACAGTTATGCTAAAATTATGCTAAAATTATGCCAGATTCGGTAAAATTATGCTATAGGCATAATGCTATAGATGCTCGAAGGGTCAAAATCATGCCAAAGGCATATATATATATAATGATGCCAGCTCTGGCAACTATGACATGTATACTGCCCTCAACACCGTTTGAAAGACCAACAAAAATCAACACAACTTCAGGTGGGTCTGGAACTCACAGGGCTGCCAATTAAAGATTCCTTACCCCCACTCCGCCACTGTTTATCAATTTCTGCATACGCCATTTCATAACGTCATCCAATAAGAGCAGTTCCATTAGCATATTTGACAAGTCAACAAGTTTTTGCGCAATTTCTTTCTTTCTTTCTTTTATTAGTAATATTTTCTGTTATTCGCCACCAGAACTTGTAGAACACTGCGACTTATTCTGTTTTTATCTCAATTTGATATTATTTTATGCATTAGACATTCTGCGGTTTTGTTGTTGTTGTTGTTTTTTCCTTGCCTTCTGCTTACTCTTAGTTCTTGAAGAATAGGAATCACTTCATATTTATTTTCTTTCTTTTATTTACATAATTCATTCCCTCTTTAGATTAACCATATACAGTGGAACCTCTTTATAAAGAACACTGTTATAACAAACTCTCTTTATAACAAGGTATAGTTCTGCCGGTCCCACTTCTTTGTATTCTATTGTTTTTTAGCCCTGCTATAACAAGGTTTCAATATAAAGAGGTCATTTCCTTGGTCCCAAGGGCCGGAATTCACAAAGGTGTACTTATCATGTCTTACGTGTATAATTGTAATACTTTCTCCTGCTTTTTGTAACGATTAATTTGTTTTTAAATGTTTTTTGTGGTATTTTCTAAGTTCTCTCTTTTTCGTTGCATTTAAACTAGTTTGAATTTTCTCCGCTGTGTTTCCAGTAGTATACAGAATGAAGGTAAAAAACAATACAGACATGACTCACTACAATGAACCACAACTATAAGTAGGCTTACGTTTCAAGAGCCATTGATATACAGCCTAAATACTTTAAGATATAAACTCTCTTCTCTCATTTTTTCTGTCTTTTTCTATTTTCTTTTACTCTGTCGATCTGTTTATAGTCTCCTATCCTCTCTCCTTCCTACCCCTTCCTCCTTCCCTCCTTCCCCTTCCTTCCTTCATTCCGACTCAGTCATTATCCGATCATTACTATCTCCTTCCCACCGCTTTCATCTTTATATCACCATCGTATAATCTCATCATGCATGTCATGATCTCAGTGGTCACCACTGCCCTGTCATAACTATTGCCTCTTATCTCTGTTTATTTGTAAGTTTACTGAAATAATAGCTCTGAGGACGCTGACGAAATAGAAAATGAATATAAAATCCTGGATCCGCCCCTGACCACCACCACCACCACCACTACCACCACCACCACCCCGTCATCAACACAAGAAATGAGTGATGTTACTACTCGACTAGCATAGATTTTTGTCAATGGTGAAATATGAATGATTTGATAAGAAATAATATTCGATGAATGTTCGTAAGCATCCAAAACCGATTGAAAGCTGTATCCCTGCGAAGATCTCGCTCTCCCAGTATACCGGAAATATCACACAGTCGTTTCGATTTAGGGGAAACACTTCTCAATTATCAACTGCATAAAAATAACCACTAGAGAGACCCCTAAACTGTGAACTGCCCGAATCGATGACGTGTAATGAACGGAATTAAATCTCTTTCACTTCAATTCAGGCAGGTATTTGAACATGCGCTTTCAGTAAGTCCGTTGGAGGCGCTTGTTTTGAGAGCGATCGACGTACGGGTAATATGTGTTGCGTAACGCGTTGCAGAGGCTGTGGGGAAAACCACTTTAAACGTGAAATTCAAGTTAGAGTTGTAGCTTGCTGGAGCTGCATGAGAAAACTTCTTACCTTACAGTCTTCTTCAGGTGCTCGGTGAAACAACCATGGATGGGCTAGAAATCTTATATAAAGGGCAGCAAAGCAGGATGGATTCAAATCAAAGCCGACTCATCTTTAGAGTGGTATTGCACTTTGGCAACTTAGTACGCATGTTGTGCAGTATAACATTAGTGTTTGAAAAGAAAACATTTATTTCTAAAATAATATCATTAACATCCGTACTAACTTTGGAAAGATATTTTGCGCCTCGACGAGGAATACTGAATGAGCTTTATCCACCTAGTAATGACGATGTTCGATACAACTTATTTCGTCGTCATTTTGGCGATGACAATACTTATGGGTGAGTATATTTCATTTTACTTTTACTTAAGAAGATGGAATCGATAAAAGGAGATGATCATCGTCGGAAAGTTTCCGAGTTCTAATTTGAACCAATAAACAAATATCATGTATTTTACATTTTAATATTTATATGTAACATTCTTTAAAAACTTATTTGTTTGATTGAAATATATGATTATAGATGTGGATTACTTTGTCTATCAAAATACAATAGTTGTCATTATAACCACTATGCAAAATTGTCAAAATTTTTTATCAAGACGAACTATAATTATTGCAAAAGTTATTTCTGCTTATTTTCGTTATTCCCTTATCATGTTGTCTCAAGTATTTAGTTTTTATATTGACACAAACATTCATTGGTCAGAGTTGTCTGATATTAGCAGTAAAGAGTAAGCACTGATTCTCATGGATAGTGTGTAAAAATCATTGAAGTATTCATCCCTTTTAGTTTGAGCCTATTTTATTTAGAGATTATTATAGTCTATGTTGGTTCTCACGAGATATGGTAACACTAACAGTTCGTAGTGCCTCATTTTATTCAAAACAGATTGGCATATTCAAGAGCACTGAATATAAAGTAATTAAGCAATTCATGATCATGCATCGTGGATTTTGTGCTGAAAAAGGCTTATTATGAGCGGCTGCCTGAAAACATCCCTAGTTTATTGCCGTCCTGGTTTAATGGCCTCTGTAATGACATTAAATTGCGGATTTTGACTTTGCAATAATACCGACGTATAGCTAGAAGTATACAAAGTTCTATTGCATGGTTGACCACTGACCATTAAAGAGACATTGCGTAATAACACATTGTTATCGACACGTGTTTATCAACAGACAACAGATGCATTCTATCTCATCGATGCTAGTACCTCATCAAATAAACATAAGCCACGAGCGCGAGCCTCGCCTACTAGGTTGAGTGCAAATATGGGGATTCCCCGAGTCCGGGAATTCCCCAAAGTCACGTGACCTACAATACGGTGCATGCATGCAGTACCGGTGCTCCTTCAATCCAGGCACCGTTTCCCGCGCGCTATTAAAAACTTTGCTTTACCATAAGGCGACGTAGGCACCGATAACAAAATGCTGTTCACCTCCGTTTTTTCTATTCATGGGCCTTTCTTCGCTCAGCAAAAACTGGAAATGAATTTCATGTTTTTGATGTATTATTTTATCCACCCAGGCTTCAATGGAGCACAAGGAACCGATTACGTGCATTCCTGCAAAGGGGAAAACTTCAACCCACGAACACACTTATGCTGCGGCGGTCAAATAGAGGCGCAGCCCACACAAGGGACACGGGCCTGCTGCGGAGGAACAGGTAAGTCTTCGTAACTTTCCATTTACCTTCAACTTTCAAGTTCAACTGTTGCTAGAATGTTTCTTTGCTTAATGCATATAATGGATAATGAATTGAAAATTTGAACCTTAATTTTCTCTATTTTCAATTTTATAATCATAGTCATGATAGTCATAGATAGTTGTTGGAATGAAGGTTATTACGAACAGGGGAGCGTTTCATCAAGTGTTTTGTCAGTGATTTTTACTGACAACTGTTATAAGCTACTGAAATCCTTGCATCTGATTGGCTGAGAGCAAATTTGTCGGTAAAAATCACTGACAAAACGCTTGATGAAACACTCCCCTGGACAATGATCAAGTTAATAAAGAGCATACAATCAAGTGAGATTCGTACCTTTTTTGTTTTACTTTGTATAAGGTCTTATAATTATTGATAATTTGTGAAAATAAATTCAGATCAAAAAGAAAATTCTGATTGTAGAAGACTATGTGCTAGCTGAAATTTTAAGATTGGGAAGTTTTTATGCCAGATAAATATATGTGATGTCTAGATCTTGCTTTTAAAAATCTAGTAATCTATGTATTGAAATGTGTTTTTAGCAAAGTCATAGATGCATGGTAGGCCTATTATTCATTCAGTACTATGAATGTGCATATTTGACATTGTAGGAAGAAAATACCAATTCAAATTTCATATAAAATTATATTCCTTACACTTCACCCTCATTGTTCTATTCATAAATCATGAGTTGATGCTGCCTAATAATCAATTATATTTCAAATGAAATAAGGCAATGATCACATGAGTAAATTATAAATTCTAGTAGCTTGCTGTGATAAAATGATTAAAGCTTTGCATGCAATATGTATCACCTGCTGTGAAATAATTAGTGAACAACACAATTTTTTCCCTAATTCTTTTGGATTAGTGAGCGGAAGATTTTACTTCCATGAGCAAAAGATATGCTGTGGTACCACCTTAAGAGATATAACACCTGATCTGAAATGCTGCAATAGTCAACTGTTCTATAACGACACCACCCAAACATGCTGTGGAGCAGAGGTCATTGATCTATCCGAAGGTAGGTTGATTTCATAGAATGTTTATATCTTTTAATTTGCTTAAAACTTTGAGAGGAAATGCATATTTTTTTTTGTAGTCCAGGTTAATGGAATTGGTAAAAATATGTGTTATGACTACTTGCTGAACAGATTCATAAGAACTGCAAACTTTTAACACATACATGTGATCATGCATTCTAAAGCAGTTCAAGCCTTGAAGCAGTTTCATTTTCCTGTATTCAATGAAGTGGAATTCGTTGTTATGTTGTTATGGTTTATTAAAAAACAAGACTTGTAGCTAAAAAATCTGATAATGCTTGTTTTTACAAGGTTTGTACAAAATTTATCACATCATAATGAATGCATCAAGAAACAAAAGTAACATAGTAAATAATATCATTTAAGCAAGGAAACACATTTAAAGGATGAAATTTAAATAACGAAGTAAAAAAAAAATCTTCAATAGGCAATGCCAAAATATTCAAGAATATTTTCACTTTCTTGTAGCATGAAGATGAGTAAAATCATAGTAAAGAATTATGGCTTCAGAAACAGTAAGTGCGTTAACAATATGTAAATTATGTCATTGTTCTTAAAACAAAGCAAAGAAATTATCATAAAATTCACTGTAAAATTTCAGGTGTATAAAAGGATATTTAAGTAAAATATTGCAATCCAAAAATAGTTCTTTCATTTAGAAAAATTTAAGGACAGAATCCTCAATGAAGGCAAAACTTCCTGTTCATGTAAAACCTTCATCACTGATAGCAAAACTAAAATACAGGTTGAAAAACCAACTTCAAGAAAAAAAAAAGTCATTGAATGTTACTTTGTAAATTGTTTGTTCTTCTGCTAATACAAAATGATGGTCTCAAAATGCTTTAAACCACTGGCACTGGAAAACATATTATATTGATGAATTATTAATTATTCTCATAAACTCATCACCATAACAAATTCCTCATTATTTTTGGTAAAGTGCTTTCAGGAATCAAGTGATAACAAAGCCTACACAATTCACATTTATTCATTTCCTTTGCATAGGCAAGGTATGTTGTCCTGGCCCGAATTACAGACAGCAAGGCTTTCCAGGATTGGGCGGAAACCACAAGTGCTGTGGAACCAGCGGTCCCTACCGGCCTGAGGCAGAGCTCTGCTGTGAGGTCGGTGGAGAATCCATTATCCGAGAGCGACCGAACGGAGGGCAGGTGGAGTGCTGTGGACTTGACACAATGGACACCTCTACTCATATGTGCTGTGGAAAGGTTGGTGAAATTGTAAACAGATAAGTCTAATACTAGGAGGGGAAAATCATTTTGTAATGAATTTGCTGTATGATTAAAGTAAAGATATTGGCCAGTCCTGTCTCTTCCATTTTTTTGTGCTCTCCACCTATCATATCTTGCCCCTATTTCATAAAACCTGGTATCACTAACAAGTTACAATAATTGTTATAAGCTACTGAAATCATTGAATTTGGTTGGCTTTGTGCAAATTTGTCATAGATCTGTAGCAGTAGTTACTGATAAGTTTTATGAAATGGGGCTCAGGTCATGTTGATCTCATTTGAAGGGCTATTGGAGAACACATTCTGTAAAGGGATACATTATTATTTCACAGATTAAAAGCCATGTTACATTAACCCTTCTTTAGATTTTTGACATTTCTTGTAGAAATGTGTTGTATCATGCCCTGCTTGTCAAATCCCAGGGCCAGCACTGATGTCTTTTGGCAAGACATTAATCAATACTCGCCACTTTAAACACATGTGTAGTAAATGCGTACTTGTGTGCATTATAAATGCAGCTGTTATACTACTACTACTACTACTGACAATAATATTACTGCTACTACTACTACATGTACACTACTAATATTATCATTGATATTATTTCAATTTTTATTGTTATTTTTTATTGTTCGTGTTCTCTTTATTATTGTTGTTATTGATATTATGTCTTGACCTCTAGGAGAAAATACTGAGGGAGCCACTGTTAGAATGTTGCGGGACAGGCACCTACAACGTGACCACAGAAATATGCTGTAGAGGGCATGCTGTTCCAAGAGGGTCGAATGGTGGTTATGAATGCTGCGGAAATCAGTCATACAATCCACAGAATGAAGTCTGCTGTTTTGGTGAAGTACGTGGCATCGGTGAGTATCTGTGGATGTAACCATGGTTTTACCATACCCTTTACAGAATGTGTAGTTGATTCTAGTAAGTGCTATGAGAATTGTTTTATCATTCTAAATCCTATTTCGCATGAAGCAAAGATCGGATTACAGGTACATGTATGTTGTATCCAGATGAAGAAAATGTAGTTGTGACTTTTTGCTTCTGACTGGAGTGAAAAATTCCTCCCTCACCCTAAAATATTACTAATGGAATCAAGTGGAACACATCCTGTCATACAAGAACTAATTGTAGTGTGCCTTTGTCGTTGATATCTTCCATATTTTATACCCATTCTTTGACAGTTGTGTCATCGAGTGTTGTCCTAGAAAATGGTTCATGGTCAATGATGTAACATCTGGCCTTTTTTTAATAGGAATCGGCGCAGCCTGCCAGCCATGCAGTTTTTTATTCCAAATACAAACAGGCAATTCATTTTTCAGAGCATAATTTAATAATCTGGGAGATTGAACATGAAGATGTCATTTTTTTTTTCTTTTTTTTTGTTTGTTTGTGTATATGTGTACAGGACATGGAAAATGCTGCACTGCTGCACGTCAGGCCTTCACTGCATACCAGCCGGGTAGCCAGTCTTGTTGCAATTCAAAGATCAGTGCCATTCCTGAGATTTCTGGCATCCAACAGTGCTGCAACAGGGAAGCCTACCTGGCATCGTCTCAAATGTGTTGTGGTGGAAACCTCTTTGATAGAGAAGAAGACCTGGAATGCTGTGGAAGTAGTGAGTAAATGAACCACTATAGACATCCCGAGTTGGCAAATGGGGACAACTGCCTCCCTGAGAACAAGTATCTTGCTCACCAACCCAAGACGTATTATCGTACTGAATATGCTACAACAACAATTTCTCTGCAGTCAATTCATCAATCGAATTCTTGACTCTAAACCCAAAGCTAACCCCTAACTTATTTGAAATTCAAACCATAACCCTCTATCTTACGCAAACAAGTTGGATGTAAGGTTTTGTTTTCTTCAAAATATTAATATCTCATATTTATATTTATCTCCAATATTCAACCAACTGCTATTCCTATATCAACCTATTCCTGTATCAAGCCGAAGAATACAAGAGAATGTAGTAGTTAATGGGTTATTCTGGAATGATAATTTTACAGTACCGAAATTCTTGATTACCTGAGCTTGATACTTCTCCAAATCAGAAATTTTCTGCTTTCATCGAGTTTCATTAGCTACTAGTTGATAACCTGGTTCAGCAAATCTCAAAGTCCAACAGTCTGAAGCATATGATGCATCATGTTGTACTGACAGATCTTATCACAATGGCAAAACAAATCCCAAAGTACAAGGTTCTAAAGATGAGTGCATTAACCCAGGGGTTCCTGCGCCATAGTATACACAACTTCAAATTCATTCAAAATACACACCAAATTGAACAGTTTAACCCGTGTCCAGATCCGAGGGGTTGAGGGGTTGGCTGATTTTATAGTAGGTGTATGATATGCTAATTTTTTAATTGCTTTTTTCACCAGGCACCTACAACAGAACGACCCAGCTGTGCTGCAACAACAGCATACTGTCAAAGCGACGCCCCACTGACCAGTGCTGTGCCTCTGAGCGTTTTAACCCTTCCCGTCAAACTTGCTGTGGGGGACAAGTACTTCTGCAAGTCGGAAAATGCTGTCGGCTATCGTGGAATACGTATGAGGTCTATAACGAGCAGACTCAAACTTGCTGTGGGATTATGGATTGGAATAATGCAGTTTATGTTGGTGAGTTTTCTTCCAAATTTTTTATAATTGTAATAGCTGCTTCTTAGAAAGCGCTTTTCCAGTTATGATGTAACTGAACAAAGCACTAATACAGTATCATTAACCCAGTCATTAGATTCAGTTATGATTCTGCACTTTATAGTGTACACTCTCCACTCCACTGGGGAGCATTTTAGCAAGTTGCCTTTCCCAGATACCCTGGATTATATCAACGTTGCATGCTTTGAAATAGATAGCATTTAAAATGATAAGAGTTCGCCGTTGGTAGATGCAGGGGCATCGTTTTGAGTGGGCAGTATGACAATGTACCCCTTAATAACGGGAGTTAGGAAAGTTAACTAGCACCCGGTCCTCATACTCACACCTGTTGAGTGATCGTGCCTGTCCGTGTCCCCCATTATCTTGGAACACTTTAGGAGATAATATACCAAGTCGAAATTTTTGTGGTTGAATAACGGCATAGTGTGTGCTGAAACTGAGAGCCAGACACCGACAGAGAAAATGCCATTCTAGCTCTTACCAAAACAAGATACAGTTGCAAATCTCAACCGATTTCTTCTCTTTCCCACAAATCATTCGCTGAACAGGACATGTTTACAACGTGGCTGCGTCGCCTGCCACGTGCTGTGGAGCTCAACTTCTCGCATCTGATCAGCTGTGTGACAATGACGAGCCGAGAGATAAGGGCGATTCCAGTCACAATGAGGTCTGCAAGTACAAGAACAATGATGAATGGATGTACGTGACATTCAACAAAGAGGAGAAAGTAAGTCATTCACCTGCATCCGCAAACACCCTTGGACTCTATATATATATATATATATATTCCAGCCAGTAGTGACATAAGCTAATTTCTACGTCATAGAGGCATTGGCCTGAATTCACCAAAGAGGTTTATTCAACCCACCTCCATTAGCGTAGTAGGCGCATGTCCTCATGTCCAAAGGGCGGACAGAAATGCAACTATATAAGCTTATTTTAGTCCCCGGTAGAGGTTTAAGCCATGGTTTAGACCATATTTTTAAGATAAACCTCTTTTGTGAATTCTGGCCAATGACTGTCGTACCGACCAATTACGTAAATATTAGCCATGTTCTCACAAGCAGAAAAACGTAAATTTCTTACTATCTGCATAGTTTTAGATAGATACAGTGGAACTTTGCTATATAGAGCTCTGATATAACAAGATTCCTGATATAACAAGGTAATTTTCATGGTCCCAAGGTCTTTGTTGTAGTGAGTTTCCACTGTAAGCACATAAGATTTCATTTGGTTTAGGAAGTAATTTTAGAAAGAATGATGCAGGTTGTTTTTGTGCAAAGGTTAAGTACCTGTAGGGATACTTATACTTCATATCATATTACATTGATCCAAAGACATGATGAAGTATTAAAAGTCGATAAATAATTTTTTATATGTGTGAGCTCTGTCTTTTGCTGAATGATGTAAAGTGTGGGTGCCTAATTGGAAATCATTTTCTCTTTTTAATTTACAGTACTGTAACATTTTCACTGGTGTGACTGCCATTTTTCCTGGTCATAAGTTGTGTGGATACGGAACCTATAACCCCGAGAGGGAGCTTTGCTGCAGTGATCACGTTAAACCTAAAACTGGTCCAGATACATCTTGCTGTGGTTTCCAGTCCTATGACAAGACCAGGCAATCCTGCCTCCTGGGAAGAGTCTTTGATGAGATTCCTGAAGAATTTGCAGGGTAGGTTAACAAATGATAATGTGATAATAACAGTTACATTTATATAGTGCTTGATATTATGTTTCTTAAGCGCTTTGCATAGAATTATTATTATCCCAGTCATTAGATTCACTTTCTATTCTACACATAATGTACAATACTTCCACTCCACTAGAGAGCTTTCCAGCCAGTCACACTTTTACAGGCATGCACATGCTAGTTAAACATGGAAAACATTCACATTCTACCGGGTACCCACTAATACACCTGGATGGAAACAAACAATGGAGATAAAATGCCTTGCTTGAAGACATAAATGCCATGCTTGGAATCAAACCCACAACCTTTGCCGAGAAGACAAATCTCTCTTTCTTTAGTCATGCATATCAGCAGTTGCATAGACCAGGGCCATCTAGGATAAAAAGTTGTGTTTAATCGCAACTCAAAAAATTAAATGCAGGTCCCAAATACGCGATCCTGGTTGGTTGAACGTCAAGTTGCGTTTAAGTTTTTGAGTTGCATTTAAATGCAACTTTTTATGCAAGAGGGCCCAGATCACTATTCTTTTTGCTCGGTGCTGATATGAGCATCAAGGGTGTTTGTCACACTTAGAATAGCTTCTCAAAAGTCAAATAACTTTTTCATCCCCTTGCTTTTCAATTTCTTGTACTGTGTTGGTACGTACTTGCAACTCATAATTTTTATATCGATTTCAAATACATTTCATCTTCACATATTATCACTTCATTTTTCTCTAGGAATTGCCGTGATAAAGCATTTGACAACCGATACTACATATGCGACGTAAACTTTGAGATCCGTCCTATTGGAGATTCAGAGAGATGTGGGACTGAACCGTTCAACCCGGAAGAGCGCGAGTGCTGCAACGGAGAGCTCATTGGGCCTGGCTTCACCTGCTGTGATGGGGTCCGTGCATGGGAGACACCAGGAACGAACCTAGGAGAAGGGCAATGTTGCTTCGATCCAAGGTATGGATCGTCCAAGGGCTACAACTCACAGACACACATCTGCTGCCAAGGAGAGGTTCATGAAGTGAGAGGCCAAGGTAAGGACAGAAAAAAAATTCACTTTTTTCTTTCAGACTTTGTAGACTATATTTGAGAAACTCAAATGTGGACGAAGTGTTAGACCACTGGGGTTTTTCTGCAACTATAAAATCACCCTTCTTGTTGACTTCAATGCAACATTTCTTTCATTTTTAATGGCCTTGACTCTTGACTCTTAACCTATCTTGTACCTCAGTAGCTGTCCTCTTAAATTTAAGTAAAATAGTAATTTGTGCTAGCAATGAGTGGTGTTCATTTTTGCAATCTATTGCAACAGGTATCGAATGCTGTGGCAGAGATGCCTATGACCCTACCGACTCCAGCTCCATCTGCTGTGGACATCGTCGTTATGCCATCGCTGACGGAAAGACTGAATGCACAGGGACCACACCTCATCGACCGGACCAGATTGTATGTGATGGGGTTGTTCATCTAGCTTTCCCTGGCGGAACCTGCTGTGGGAAGAATCTAATCAACGAGGAGAACCACGTCTGCTGCGATGGTCACCTGTAAGTATCAGGAATCGGGGTGCTAGTTTTCAGGCTTTTAGACAGGTTCCGTCACTGCTATTTCAGGTGTTTTCAACATCATATTGTACAAACCATTTGGGGCTTCAACCAGTCTGGGTCCTATTTCAGGCCAAGTAATTGGAACTAACTGGTATACCTGAAGAAATCAATTATCAAGACCTGATGTTGTATTCTTAGATATTCACAAATTTGTATGGGGGGGGGGGAGGGGAGTGACATTCCAGAGTGAGCAGAAAAAGCCATGAATTAATGAAAGTATACTTATTCTGTAAGTAATTAACTCATCTTAACTCCCAATCTGATTCTTTTGCACAGATACAGCAAGGAAAGCCAAGACACTCAGTGCTGTGGCAAGAAATCATACGACCCTTCAGTCCAAACCTGCTGCGGGGTATCCCTCCATGAAAGCCAAGACACAGACGGATCGTGCTGCGGCAATCTCTTCTACAACAGCCGTGACCACGTGTGCCATCAGAGTGGGGGAGAACACTACTTGTTCAGGTCTGAGGACGAAGGCATGCTGTGCATCGAGGGAAGTTACGATTCCAACACTCACACGTGCTGCCAGGGCATCCTCCATAAGCACATCGCCAACGGGCAATGCTGCGGCAACGAAGTGGTGCGTGATACCGACAAGCAGGTGTGTTGCGGTGGGAAGCTGAAGCGAAGAGAGCAGGGTTTAACGGAATGCTGCGGAGTCCACATGTTCAATGCTGACGTGCATCAGTGTTGTGGCAGAAAGGTCATGCCACGCTTCTCCGTCTACCGCCAATGCTGCAATGATCGTATTATTCCGGCAGTGGATGAGTGTCTAACAAACTAGATAGTAATCTAAAATGATGATCCCATGTGTAGCATTGATAATTATGCTTCCTCTTTCTCTCTGACATTTTCCCTTTATTTTCCACATATTCAGTGGAACTTTAGCAAATGATTTCTTGGTGTTTAGGCCTTTATAAGTCTGAAATAAGTTGGATACATTTTCTGTAGTATTTATTGTAGAAGTTTTTATTTTGATATCATAAATGATATTTAATATATTTAACTTCATTGAGAAAACACCTACTTAATATTGCCTTCACTGGCAAAATAAGATGATTCAAGTGTACAGAAACTAATATAGAAGTAGTTTTTTAATGTCAGTGTAAATTATTTAGATATTTATGAAATTGTAATGTTCGATGATACATGTCTAATGAATGAAAAAATTGATATTTATTACTATTCATAGTTAACATTCCTCATACATTATGGGCACATATTCATTGTGCCTCCATTCTTTAGAAATGTAATTTGAAATTGAATAGTTATTCATTATATTCAGCTGCCTTGTTATCCATTCACGGCATAAATGAAATCATTATTAAGCAGTATTTAATCCTCATTTCTACTGAGGAATGATCTTTCTATCAAAATATTCCCAATACCTTGATATTTTGTATTTTCATAAGTTGTGTTTTTTTTTATTTATATGATAGGAAAAGATAGAGCAAGAAGACTGCAAGAATGTTTATATTTATTTTTTAAGCATATTTATCTGTCCTAGTACATGTATAATTTGTTGTGGTTCTTGTAGAAGCAGTAATAGTTTCACTTTCAAGTTACATTTAGAATATGACAAGATTTTTAAAAGGAAATAATGAGTGTTATGTTTTTTATGTTCAGTACTGTATAGGTTTGAAAAAGAATGCATGTATTTATCTATTTAACTACATAAAGATGCGCACTTGGAGACATTACTCAGCATTATATTGTATGTCAAATTGACATGTATTGAAAAGTTCTCTAATGATGTGATATGTTTGAATATACCAGTGTTCCTTCACTACAGTGTAGTGGTGGAATCATTGAAGAAAAAAAAAAAAAACTCGCTACCAGTAGCTTGTTATGTGTATAGGCCATTCATAGGCCTACATGTGTAAATACATGTATGTAATTATGAAGATGTCGTTACATGATATTTTTATTTAAGTTTGATATTACACAGGAACGATACCGGGTGTTACAGGTAGACTAGAGAAGGTTAGGACAAATTTGCATTCAGTTCTTCAGAGTTTGAGGAAATATTGAAAATTTCTTCTCCAATAGAATTAGTTCATTGAAACATTTCATTTTTTTTTTCTTCTAGTGCCTCCATCTTTGAAAGGGAAGAATTTCTTGAAGGAGTCGTGATTCTTTCTGGTATAGATATTTGATTTTCAGTTAGAATTTCAGTTTTCATATATACATGCACATGTATGCAATATAAATGATGGTCAGACATATTCTGACCAATTATTGTAAAGAAAAAGGTACAAAGTTGCAAGTAAGACATTCCTCTGAAAATTCGTGTGATTTAACTTTTTGGCAACCTTGCGTATTGCCTGGCAATTCTGTTATCCTGTTTTACACTTCAAAGTTCTTTGGACACTGAGGACACAAAAACCATAGAAATGTAATATAACACAGTATACCAATGCCCTTGTTGCATTTTCCACCGAGGAACATCCAATTTCAAGGATTTCTTCAAAGTATTTCAGTTACGTTTAAGAGATTGAGCAACATTATTACTCATTTCAATATTCTTGTGACATAATGTTCTAAGATTAATTTCACTGATCCTTATTAACACATAACATAGGGATTTTTTTTTCCCTCTTGTGAGGATGGTATGAAAGTGAGATTTTATATTTGAAACCCACAAGGACTCATTGTTTTGCTGTTATGGACTAATTTTCCGGTATTTTGCAATTTCTCCACGGCAAATTGGGTGTGTGTGTATAATGTTTATACATGAAGAAGATACAGAAGAATATTGAATGGTTCAGGATACGCAGTATGCGGTGTAATCAACTCTTTATTTTTTTTTTGTCTGCAACTGAAAGTGTAGTTATTATCGCAGACACGGCATCATATAAAGCGTCTTCCTTGCATATTATTCTAGGATTGTGGAAGTTGAATGTTTTCCTGTTTAGAGCATTGTGTGTATTCTTAACTGAAATTCTCATTTTGATAGATTTTTTACATACATGTACTTAATAAATAAATGAAATATTATGTTTAAGATTGTAATATATGGTTGTAGCAAGCTTGTCTAGTACCTCCTTGGATGTAGTGGGATACAGGTTTTAAAATAATAAATGGCAGAAAATTCTGAAGACAAAAAAAAAAAAAAATTGAGTATTCTGTGTCTTAAGACAGAATTGTGTTGTGTTGCTTGAAATGATGTGAGCAATGTGATGGAGGACATGAAGAGAGAAATCAAAATGAGAGAGGAAAGATAGAAGGGTGGAAAAGACAGAGAGAGATAGAGGGAAGGAAAATGAAGGATAGATAGAAAGAGAGATATAGTAAGAGAGAAGAGGAGGTAAAAGAGAATAGGAGGAAGAGAGAAAGAGGAGGTAAAAGAGAAAAGATGGAAGGGCAGGAGAGACAGAAAGAGAGATTGGGGGATAGACTGAGAGAGGGGCAGACAAAGCAATACAGTGCGTCCAAAAAACAAAACAAAAAGTGAACACTTGGAAAAATCTCCCCAAATCAATATTTCAGAATGTTTTCCATAAATGTTAATTCCTGTTGATAGATTAGGGTCTCTCCTATGCAATAACACACAAAAAAATCGGACTTGTTATTAAGCTTGAGTGATCAAAAACCACTTTTGTGAAAGGGTGCAAAATCCAGACTTGACAAGAACTGCTATTTGTACTGGCTGGTATCAGCAAAGTTGAGTCATGAAAGGGCTTAGAAATGTCATATTCTGATCATTAAAAGACAATTTATGAAAGAACAGACTTTGTTCACTGTATGTCCTGATATACATGTATCCTATCAAAGCTTTATGGTTGAGTGAGCAAGCCAGGTGAAATTTTAAGACTCACCAAAAGTAACATTCTTAAACACTCAAAAAAGTAGTTAATTGCTCACTCAAGGAAAAGATGTTGATGGGATGTGTCAGGTCGTACAGAGAACAAAGTCTGTTATTTCATAAATTGCATTTTATTGACCAGAATGTGGATATTTCTAAGGCTTTTCATGATTCTCAGCTTGGCTGATACCAGCCAGAGCCAATATAAATTTTTGTCAAGTTTGGATTTTGCACCCTTTCACAACATTGGCTTTTGCTCACTCAAGCGGAGAATACTGGTTGATATTTTGGTGTCATTTGATAGAGGAGACCCTAAGCTATCCACAGGTATGAAAATTTCCTTAGAATATTTTGAAACATTTATTTGGGTAGAATTTTTCCAACTTCACTTTTTTCTGGGACACACTGTAAAGGAAGAGAGAAAGAGAAGTTTAAAAAATGGGTACAGGATAAAGAAGTGGGAATGGCAGGAGAGACAGGAAGAGAGATGGAGAGGGGGAAAAAACTGGAGATGGAGAAGGGGAGACAGTAAGAAGAAGAGAGAGAGCAAGAAAGTGACGGGGGGGGGGGGGGGGAGACTCAGAGACAGACACAAAGACTGAATGATATACAAAGACAGACAGAAAAACACAAGCTGAAAGATAAAATGAAAGATAATCTAATATCAGACATCCCAATATTGTATGTATGTGCATGAATTTTGTTGTTAAAATATTCCATTAAAAAAAGATCTTTTCGGACTGGACATACATGTATTTTTTACAGGCTATGCAAGGGCGAAAGATATATTTGTGGAAGGTACCAACGTTCAGAACATTTTATCAACATTGGGTCCCCCTTCAAAACAATCAAAGATTCTTGCAAGAAATATCTTCATTTCCAGTCACAGAATTCATTTAATGCAATCATGTGATAAATAAGGCAACACACGTATTTGAAATGTACCAAGTACTCAATATTCAATTCAACATTATGTTCCTTTATATATATGTAGAGTCTCATGCATGGAAAAAACATAAATTGAACATTGTGAGTAAAATATTGCTGCACATAGCAATAGAACAGTGACACTGCTGGGGGAGAGAGAGAGAGAAAAAGAGGAGCCTGAGCATAAAGGAATACATACAGATAAGGGATGCAATAAATTCAATCAAGAAGGCATATATACTATATTTCAATATGCAAATATAATTTGGTGAACTGGCCAGTCATGAAAGGTGCAAATCGACATAGCAAAAGAACAAATAAACAGTTGAGCGAGAGAGAGAGAGAGAGTGAGAAAGAGAGAAAGAAAGAGAGAGAGAGAGGACCCTGAGCATAAAAGGAAGATACAGTGGAAACTCAGTATATTAAAGAGATCTGATATAACAATATTCCTGATATAACAAGGTAATATTCCGGTCCCAGCTCTTTATATTCTATTGTTTTTTAATCATAATATAACGAGATTCCTACTATAACAAGGTAATTTTGATGGTCCCAAGGACCTCGTTATACTGAGTTTCCACTGTATATACATGTATAGAAAGCGGATGCAATAAATCCAAACAAGACGTATCCTATTTTGGCTCTTATTTCAATACGGGCTGTAACTAAATGTAAGTCTCATTCCCATTTCCTATACGCAAAATTAATAAGCCAGAAGGTGCAATCACATCATTCCAAATTCCATATCCATGCCGCCCACCCCCCCCCCCCCCCCCCAAAAAAAAGGTAAAGAAACCAAGACCATTCTGCTTCTCAGCAATCTGTTCATTGTATTTTAAATCTGTGGCAACATCATAAAAAAAGCACAGAGTAGATGCTGCAAAGTGCAGCCAGTAGCCGGTGTGTGGCTGGTCCATCGTTTGCATTGCAAAATCACTTTAAAATTCATGGCATCATAATATATCAGATATCACAGGGTAATGTACCATGTGTGTGTGTGATATGAGATATATTATGATCCATGTATTTTACAGTGATTTTGCAATGCAAACGATGGACAGGCCGCAAACCAGCTACCGGCCGCACTTCGCAGCATCTGCTCTATAGCCCTTCTTAAAGGGTAAGTCTACCCTGATATCAACTTGGTTTTAAAAGAAGCAGAAAAATTAAAGAACATATTAATGAAAGGTTGAGCAAAATCCGATAAGAAGTTTATGAATTTTTGAAGTTGTAATCAATCAAACACAAATTAGCAACTCTGTGACGTATCTTGCAAGCTCCTCTCCCATTTGCCCTGTACTGAAAAAAAAATCACATATTTTCATTTTCTCTGAAGAAAATATTTCAACATACATGCAGATATATTCTTCCCTCATCAAAAACAAAGAAAATGAAAATACATGAATTTTTGTGTATGGAGTAAATGGGAGAGGAGCTTGCAAGATACATCACAGAGTTGCTAATTTGTATTTGATTGATTACAACTTCAAAAATTCATAAAGTTCCTTATTTCTTATCAAATTTTGCTCAAACTTTCATTGATCTGTTTCTCTAATTTTTCTGCTACTTTTAAAACCAACTTAATATCAGGGTGGACTTTCCCTTTAATTCAATAGGACTCTATGAAAATCTGGAACTGAAATGAATTTACCATCAGAAATACACTGAATGGAATCAAGTCATTGCCTTTATCGGGCAAGAGACGTCAACATATGACCTATGAGTTTGCTTGAACAATAGAAAGGATGGACACAGATATCACCCATGAAAGTATCAGAAAATAGGCAGCCTTACCGAGGGATACAACAGTATGGTGGTGGATCCAGTGTCCGAACACTTTTCAGAAAATCAACGATAGCAAATAAAATATCAAACGAGTATCTGTCAAACTTACATAATGAATGCTCAAAGTCCTACAGAAAAAGAAGTTGATGGAATTTTAAAAAGACAACGTAGATTTAATACGATATTCCCTTCCGAGTGAACCCCTTCCCAACGACGCGGCGTTTTGGTCCCTTGAAAAAGGTACTGCATTTCCGAACGTGTGAAACCTATGGGAGAAAGACACAACCTTTGTTTCAATAGTGTGGTTTTCATACGCGTAATCCCACGCGTATGAAAACCCATTTTAGGCGCTTAACTGTACATGTTCGGTAATACAATCTGTTCGGAATTACAATCCTTGACTATACATGTAACCTTCAACTTCTCCCGCAACATATGAAAGATAAAACTACATGTATAAATAAGATGCATACAGAATTGGAGATATCACAAATGGAAGTACAGTGTATCATTGAATAAATGCCCCAATGCCTTTATGAAAACAGTGACCTTCAATCTTGTTTGCACAATAGGATGGATGAAACTTGTAAAAGATGCATACAGGCATCACTCTTGATAAAAAAATTCAAAATCATTGCCTGTAGCTGGATACCATTCAAGAAATTGAAATCACATCACTTTGCATGATTCTTGAAGCCGATATTCTCTTTACTGCTCTTAGATGTCAACAATGCAAACTCAGGGGCCCGTATTCTGAACTCCGGTTTAACTTAAACCATGGTCTAAATGTGTGGTTTAACTATGAGCAGCCAAATGTGACACAAATCTCTAACAGTAGATATTCAATTTATCAGCATTTTTGGTACTCAAGCGATTAAAAACTGTCTGGGAATAATAAGTAGAATAATTTTCGTGACCAATAAAGCATGAGACCAGAATCCAGTAAACATAAGGAACATACATGTACAGTGTAAAAAAAGTTTTGCCATTTTTGGCTACCCATAGTCAAACCACAGATTTAACCCATGGTTTAAAGGAATTCATTAACTTTGTGGAGGCTTGATTTAATAAATTGTTGAATTTTGATATCTGTATTGTATAATGATGTTCAGAAGGATAAATAAATAGCCAGGCATAGAAAGGTTTTGAAATATATAATGCTATTATTAAGATATCTATGATTGAATACTCCCATTTACGAAAGCGTATGGCCATACGCTCTAGTCTAACACTGAGTCTATGGGGGGAAAAGGAGTCTGGCATTTCCGGTCACTTGCATATGTTTACTTTTGTGAAGCACATGATGATTTTGAAGTGCTTTTTTTTTTTCCTGGGCTTTACTCCATATTACATACACTGATAGCATGTAAGGCCAGGCAGCTCAGATTTTATCAAGCCCCTACAAAGTTACCAAATCACTTTAAGTTAAACCGGAGTTCAGAATACGGGCCAGGGAGTTCTTTAATACAGATAAATCAAAATCAAATCAGCAAAACACTATTAAAGATTCAAATTGAAACCTTTATTTCTGAATGATGACATTATACATTTCATTTGGTAATGTGTATTCATAAAATATCATACTTTTGTGAATATACAATTTCAGAATATATATTTGCATTCTATATTTCATTACTTGCCATTACTCAAAACATTTGAATTCTAGGATACATCATGTCTTGACAGAAATATATAGATGAGAAATGACATGCAGAAATGAGATCAAGCTGTCAAAAATTAATGATGCTATGATACATGTTGTTTGCACCAAATGGAAGTTCAGTTGTAGCACACTAGTAAATAAGTCTATATTATTGCAGTAAATAATGATTCACTTCTCGAAACCTCTCGCTTTATTCCTTCTTTCTTTTTCAATTTCTTCCTTTTTATTTTGTGTCTCTTCTTCTTCCTCAGTTAGACAAAATTCTTAAAATTCTAGAAAACAATCATTTCACTCTGGACTATGAAATCATCATTGATAAACAAGATATTCACGGACCGAGTAGTCAGAGGAGATAGTAAATTTAGATCAGCTCCTACCCCTCATCAATCAATATTTATATTTTCTCATTACTTGTTCTGGGGTTTAAAATCTCAACTCACGATCAAAATCATTCAATTCAAACTTTTATATGAATTCGTAAGACGGACCATCATTTTATCAAGTTGACATGCAGCTTTCTGTTATCACTCATTCTTCCGGTTCTATTGCAAAGTCGTAAATCTGCATCATAATTTACATGACGCTCCATATTGGTGATTTAGTTAAACCCGGGGGGTTCTGAAATATTTTTCAGACGGGGGTGTGCTGCAGCCACCCTCGAAACGGGGGTCTAAGGAACTGACTAGAAGCGAAAAACATAGGGTCTTTGGAACGGTGGATCTATACTCAGCTGAGCGAAAAAACATGGTCTAAGGAACTACGGCACTTAGTGTGGGGATTCTATAGTGCATGCATATATGCAACTGCGCACGCAAGTGAATGGACGTACGTACGCGAGAGCTAGGGAACGGAAAGCGCCGGGGGAAACGGAGAGAGATGAGCGCTTTTGATCCAACCGGATACCTTGAGAAAGGGTGAGAACGGCAGTTTATGGAAATTTGGGTATCTTGAGAACGGCGATCGGCTGTTGAAAAAGGGGGTTGTCAAAGCGGCACATACCCGTCTGTCCAATATACTGAGTGCCCCCCTCCGGGAATTAAACCCGTTGGCTACTGAATTATCTTATTCCCATAGGCTTAATACAGGAAACACACAATTCCTGCTGGCAATTGGTTAAGGTCCACACACATTCTCACAGGTTGTGCCTGTAGCTCCTTCAAAAAGGAGAAAGAGTTGGGTCTCCAATGAAACTCTACCAGATTTTGTATCACCTTTCTCAGTAATCTTCTTATCAATGTCACTACAAAAAGGGTCCCTTTTTCACCACAGCTATTATTATATTAAAGGGAATCAGTTACTTTGTGGAGGCTTGATTTAATAAATTGCAGTGAATTTTGATATCTGTCTTGTATAATGATGTTCAGAAGGATGAATAAATAGCCAGGCATAGAAAGGTTTTCAAATATACAATATTATTATTAAGATATCTACGACTGAATACTGCCATTTATGAAACCAGACAGGGGTACACTTTAGTCCAACACTGCAGTCTACGGGGGAAAGGAGTCTGGCACTTCCGGCCACTTGTATATGTTTACTTTTGTGATGCACATGATTTTGAAGTGCATTTTTTTGCCTGGGCTTCGTTTTTACACCATATTACATACACTGATAGCATGTAAGGCCAGGCAGCTCAGATTTTATCAAGCCTCTACAAAGTTACCAATTCACTTGAATTTATCAAACTTATGAAAGTTCTTGGATAATGAATGCTTCTACCCTAGGTTTACGCTGGTGTCCATTTTCTCTTGGATGCAACAGGCAAGTAAATAACAGTAAACACCAATTGTATAAGTTCTATCTAGGATATTACATTATTGACGATCAAAGTCTTAATACCAAAAGACACAATCTTGTTTAACTCTGTATCTAACCCTGGTCACTTGTTTCCAATCTACTGTAGTTTTGGCAAGGACTGTATTTTGACAGGTTAACAAAATTCATGAGCCAAGCCCAAGTCAGCTTAACTGTGATTATTAAACTGAAACTACAGTAGATTGCCCATGTTGATGTAATCTCCAGCCTTGACAATGCGTACCGAGCATCAGATTGGCAGGTAGCAGTGCCTACAAGTGCTGTAACTACTACGCTGCTTCTGCACGTTCCTCCATGACAAGGTCTGAAAGATGTCATGTCAGATGCACAGAGCCTAGGGCCTGACTCAGTTCCAGGGTGTTCATGTCCTGGTGTCTTCCAGAGGCCCAACCCATCACCTCCTCCCCCATCCATGCCCCGTTGAAGTTGTCCAGCTTGCAGATGCGACAGAAGATGGCCAGGAGGTCATCTCCGCTAACATCTCCCATCTTCGTCTTTCTCGTGTAACCAAACTCGGAAATCACGTCTGCGCTGCCAGGGGCCCAAGCTCTGGAAGAACACAAGAAAGTTCATAGATTTTGTTACTTCTAGGGCAAAACATTGAATGCTACTCAAGGGAGGTAACATATAACAAGCGGTCCCTACTTATAGGTTACTTTAACCTTTCAGGACATGAATTATTTAAGGGCTAAATTGATCACATTTTGTTCTTCAAATTGGCAACAATAATATTTTTCTTTTACTGCTACATGGTTCAAATAAGGAGTAATGTCTTTGAAAACAATATACATGGTTAGAAATTTGTTGAATAGTTGAAAGAAATTGCCAATTTTGATGAAAAACAATGATTTTAAACCTCTCAATGTGTTGCCAATTTAAGGATCTCAAAGCTTATTCTTGTTTTTGAAATTCCTGGCATCAAACGCAATATGGTCATGCAATAAAAATGGACATAGTGTGTGCAGAAAATTTTGCTCTTTCTACTCGTGCATCTGGTATATTTTTTAGAGCTCTGGATCAAAAGTTATTGAGCCAAACCACAAAATGTGGTCAATTGTCTTGAAAGGGTTAATACAGCTTGCAAGCAGAAACACTATTCAAGGGAAACAAAGAATGGGGTCTTTATAAAATCGAGACAGGTAGTTTCTCTAAACAAGCTTCGCTAAAGTAGGTTTGACTGTACATATAACACTACTGACACAAACATTAATGACAGAGACTACTGTATACGCCATATATTTCGCAGACATAATTTTTCGTGAATTGGACTAATCGGGCTATGTTGTGAGTGGTTCAATTCTCGATAGGAAAGTCTGAAATGCCACAAACAGCAATGATGATGCACTTTCGCAAAGTGAAGTGGTGAATTTAGTAGTATTAGGAAGCCTCTACACAGTCAGCATGCATACAGCTATGCTGCGCTACTATAGCAGCGCTGAGATCGATCAGTCCTAGTACAGCTGGTTGACTGTGTACGGATCCCCAGGCCAGACGCACATCTACTGTGTATGAAGTTTGGCAATATTTCAGGGTGTTGTTAAATTCGCAACCCACTCGCGACTCACGAAATTCGCGAAAATAAAACCCCTGTAAAATATATGGCGTATACAGTACTGTATACACCATATATTTCGCGGGGGTTTTATTTTCGCGAATTTCGCGAATCGTGAGTGGGTCGCGAATCTAACACGCCAAAATATTGCCAAAATTAGAAGTCAGTTGAATTTGTTGTCTCCTGGTCAGATATTCACCACTTCGCTTTGCAAAAGTACATCATCACCGCTATTTGTAGATTTGAGAATTTTCTGACCGCAAATTCAACCACTCACGAAATAGTCTGGTTAGTCCTATTCGCGAAAATTTATGGCCGCGAAATTTATGGCTTATACAGTATTTCTTCACCATCAACATCTGATTGGTTTTACTCACTGGGCCACAGAGCATCAATGCTTTAAGTTTCAAGATACTGAATACATGGAATCTTACTCAATGATTTTCTCTAGTCTCTCTTTCCGTCTTGCTAGGGCCTGCCTGACGAAGAAGACAAAGATGAATGCCTCCCACTGCTCCATCTGATGCCTGCTGAAGAGGTCTCTCTTGGGTGTGATCTGGACCAGACATAGGTCCTCCAGCTTCTTCTCCTGAGCCACTGCAGCCTGATTGAGGGAGTAAAAGAACAGAGACATCGGTAGGCTGGTGTCACAGGACAAATGTCCCTCTGAAAGTTCAAAATGCCCCTCTAAATTTTAATAATTATTCTCATGCAAGGGCTTATTGCAGGAAGTTTTTTTACCCTTTGTTCACATTGAGCGACATGAGTATCCCATCGGGCAATTTGGGAGGATCAGAGGAATTTTGTAGGTTGAAAGAGTGCATTCCTACATTCATTCCCTTGTTATTACCCTTCTTCACAGAATTTTCCTTTAAATATTTTTTTCTTAAATTCCCCCATGTTTGGTATTAGCACTATTAAAGGGTGTTATGCACAAGGGAGAAGTCTACTCATGCATGTACACGTATGAAGGTATTTGGTAGAAACTGTGTACACCAAGAGATCATGTCAATGGCTGTCTGCTATCTGTTGTAATAGGGCGCACCACTAGTGCATTGCATGCATGTTTGATGCTGCCATAGAATAACCACTGTGTAAACGAATATTTCATTTGAAAAGGTCACAATTTTCTTTTTTTTTTTTTTATTTTGTACACATTCATGTGTGTCTCAGAAAATTGAAATAAAATTCCCATTGCAGAAGCAATCTTGTAGGGAAGAATAGACCTTTTGAGCAACTTAACTTACTGTTGACTTTGGCTTAGTCTTGCGTGGTAGCTTGAAAGACATCACAGGTTCCTGGAAAGAGAGAGAGAAAAGATAGACAGAGATTTAAAAAGATGGATAGAAATACGGTAAAGAAGTAGATACTGAATAAGGTTTGTAATCTATTCACACAAGTTCCATAAACATTAAAGGCATATGGTAGGCAGTTTCCATGTGCAGTAGGTCATAATTCGCTGACACCAGACTTGGTGGAAAGCACTGGAAATATTAATGGGTGTACAAGTCTAGGGCACAGCAAATCCACTGTCCAGCCAAGAAATACCCCCTGGTCTGTCAGAGAGTCTCCGGGCATGCTTCGGGTGAGGGAAATGACTTTACCATAATTATGGGGCGATGAGTGGAAAATGCAGAGCATTGCATAATGCCCGTTGGTCATAAAACTGTACGTTGTCCACTCAGGGTGATTGACAACACCTGTTATTGGGTAAACACCCGAATGGTGTAAAATTCCCCATGAGAACCCAAGATCATGTCACTTTAATATGCCCGTGCATTCTTATTGTCAGAGATTTAAAAAATGGCTCTTTCATATCATTCTACATGACTTACTTCCCCCCCCCCCCCACCATAAATGATCATAGCTTGGATTAAACAGAGGTTACACATACACAATTTCAATCTGGCATCTAGGTCTGTGGTCTACCTTGATAATGACTTGGCACATAGTAGAGCTACAATATGGTAAGCATACGGGTAATCTGGAACTGCAATGACACTCTGTTCAGGACTGTCTATTCAAAAACATATTTGTTCATTTATGAATGAATTTCAGATAATACCAGAATTATCCTGAACATTATCTTCAAAGGTTCCTGGAAAAATGATAGCACTTTAAAAATGACAAAATATTGCAAAAAAGAAAGAAACACAAAGACTGTGAAACAAGATACTTCACAACATAAATTTTTTGCACTTTATTTAATGTTTACAATGATGGCTCTTTTTGCTGCAAGACACTTTTGTAAATTGCAAAAATAATATGGGGTGATACAATTATTTTTGCAGAATGAAACTTTCGCAAAAGTAAACTACTCACAAAATTAGCAAAAGTTTCATGCACACTGAAGTTCCTGGTTACACAGTATCCCTATATATATCCCCTTCAACGACATAAAAAGGCTCATAACACAATTTACTGAACAGTGACATCTCTTTTCCACTGCACTTACATTATGCAGGAGTTTGATATCTGAAGAGACTTGGTAGAGAGCCGAAAGGGCACGGTAGCTCTTCATGTTCCCAGGTGGGTGGATCAGTGTCTGGGAATGGAAATAAAACAAAATCAATCAATGAAAATCAGTATTGTTTTAGGGGAAAAAAATATATATATATTATCCAAACATTACTGTATACGCCATATATTTCGCGGGGGTTTTATTTTCGCGAATTTCGCGAATCACGAGTGGGTCGCGAATTTAACAACATGCCAAAATATTGCCAACATATGAAGTCGGTTGAATTTGTTGTCTCCTGGTCAGAAATTCACCACTTCGCTTTGCAAAAGTACATCATCACCGCTGTTTGTAGATTTGAGAATTTTCCGACCGCGAATTCAACCACTCGCGAAATAGTCTGGTTAGTCCTATTCGCGAAAATTTATGGCCGCAAAATTTATGGCTTATACAGTATTCATCGACTAGATTATCTTTCCATGCCACTCGGTACTCTGGCCCATGGGTGGTATTCTGAGAATTATTTTATCTTGATTTTAGTGAAAAGGTTTTATCTGTCATAAAAGAAATTGAAATTTCAACATTTCACTGGTGTGGCGCAGATGTCTTCTGCATATGCAGCCAGTTTTGCGCAGTCATTAACCAATGACGTGCCATAAGCGTATGTTTTGTTACGACAGGTAAAATCATTTCACTGAAATCAAGATAAAATAAATCTCAGAATACCAACCCACGGCCCTGTTTCCTAAAACTTGTTATCAATAACAAGTCACAATAGGTGTTATAAGCTACTGAAATCATAGCATTTGGTTAGCCGAGAGCACATTTGTCATAGATCTCTTGTGATTGTCACTGCTATTACAAGTTTATGAAACGAGGCCCAGATCTACATGTACCTCAATGCTACACAGTGTTCTTGCCAGTGCATAACACCCTTAGTGCTAATACCAAGCATGGGGGGTTTCAGTAAAATAATACCAAGGGCAAATTCTCCCTGACAAAAGTACTGACAGGGGCAATAAATGTGTCAGAGCATACTTTCAACCTGTAAATTACTCTGCTCATCCAAAATCATCCCCTGGGATGTTGCGAGACCATACATTACTCAGTTTGGACCAAGAGTAACCAATAAAGCCAGTTCGTAATTGCAATTCCCGCATGTGCAGACAAAGGTCATTTGTGCAAGGTACAATTGACCTTTGTATGCTTTCACAGTGCGCGCAACATGAAGCCTGCGCGCCAGTATGATTTTAGTTGTTAAACAAGTAGCGCGTCCATCAAAACAGGGGAGCGTTTCATCAAGCATTTTGTCAGTGATTTTTACCGACAACTGTTATAAGCTACTGAAATCCTTGCATCTGATTGGCTGAGAGCAAATTTGTCATTAAAAATCACTGACAAATCGCTTGATGAAACGCTCCCCAGATGTGCGTGCGTGTACAAATTGGGGTCATTTCAGGGTTATTGGTACCATGTACTATTTATGAACTGGCTTATTCCTTCCGAAAAAGCATGGTACTACACTACTGTGGTGATGAAGTTATACTCTTGACCTTAAATGATTTTCTTGGAATTCAAATTGTCTTAACAAGATAAGCCGATCATTCAGAGGAGGGTATGTTTAAAGGCCATTCCCATAATGATATCTATAACTTCTGAAGTTCGAGGAAAAGCTATTGGATATGACAATGATCCATGAAATTTGGTGTTGAAGGCTCATCAGCATAAATTGGTGAGCTTGGACCTGCAACACCAGTATTGAATACCTTTTCAACAGAAACTGCAGGAAACCAATTTTAATAGTATATTGTTATCGTTAGCAGTGATGTGGGACTGATAACTACTCAGTCAAGTTGAGAGGATATGATTTAAAGCCAAAGCAGAGTTTCAGTAAATCACAAAAAGTCTTTATCATGTTTCTTTAAAGATAAAGTTGAGTTCTGGTCATGTAATTACATTGTGAAAAAAAAAAATGTCTTAAAGCAAATGGGAAAGGTTGATCATGCCTACCTAAGAATTGGTGTATACTGTAAGGTTTTGGAATCATCAAAATGATCAGCAATTGATCCAATCTCACTGAAAAACATATGCACTGCACATAATGGGTATATGGGACTGCACACTCATGTGTCCTGAATGTTCGGCCAGAACATTTTAATTATTTCTCATCATATTCAGAATATGAGGACATTTGAGGAGCAAACCTTTTCAGGGGACATTTCTACTATGATGCTCTTCCAACCTGACATAAAAAGAATGAGAAAGCTCACAAATTATTTTTCCCAGATCTCAACATTCCCTTTAATTTCAGTTGATAAAAAGCAAAATACCATCAATTCCAAAGTGCTGTGAAGTTTTCACCTCTTTAAGTAGAATATTGAAAAAATAAGAGGTGAAGAATAATTTACATCCTGGACCAGGATGTAAATTTCCCACATGTGACAGGCATGTGTTAAATCAGTGGGAAGCTGTGAAATTGCATTGGGGCAAGCCATGCACAGCTAGCTCCCTAAAGCTAAACTGCTCAATTTAGAGTTTCTTTCAAAAATTTCCACTAAAATTCATCAGAAAACATGGTTGGAATATTAAAATATCTGATAAAAAAATCACTCAATACATGAAGAACAATATGGACCCTTTCAACAAGTTTCATTACAATTTTTTTTTCCAATTTCCTTTTTGTTACCACTAGTGTGAATGGGCTGCAAGGGTATAACAATACCTCTAAAAAGCACCTAATGCTAAATCTTTTGACAGTAATATATATGAATTTTTATGTCATTGGCTCACATTGTAACAGTTCTTGCTCATGAAGAGGTTGAGTTGCACTCGACCATAGCTGAACATGGAGAGTCTCTCCAGGATAAGACTGGCCAGGACATAGGCTTGCTTCCTCTCACCATCCTGGGGCAGGGCTCCCACTACCTTCATTCCGATATCTAGAAATGATAAAAGTTTGGACAGAGTATAACATAAAGGTCAACTATAGAATGTGTAAATATTACAATTCGAAAAATTCCTTCCTTTTCACGTTTTCACTATATGTTAACATTACAGCTGCTCATCTTTCAACAAAATATGAATAATATAATAGTAAGTTACAAATTGCCAAAACAGCATTTGTCTGAAGTTCTACGTATGAAATTAAAATCTTCATACTTCTAAAACAAAAACATAGTTGACTTTCATGATATTGGTCTTTCACAGGACATCTCAGTAGACCAACAGCCCACAAGGCCGAAAATGTCGGTCTGATGAACCTCAGAAAAGTTGTCAGGAGGCACGCAATACCGATATGTCAGTCTAGTAGGCTGTAGCCCGTCTTTCATGGTTTCACCCACCTTCTTCCCAAGCGGTTGATTCGATGTCTTGTAAGACATCCTCTATCCTTGCTACTGGAGGCCGGATTTCCCTGTCCCCTATGTACTGCATCTGATAGATATCTGCATGCTGCCACTGAAAGTGTTCAGGGGCTTCCTTCCTGATGCCCTCTAGGGTAGGACAGAACTGTTCATGCCTGCAGAGACCTAGGACCTTGGTTGCACCGTTCTCGAGCAACTCCCTTGACATGAATCCTGGACCTAGATGGTACATGGATATAGGGAGAGAATAAAAGTTTAAAGATATCTAATTTACTTTCATTATGAGTAAATACAAGAAAATTTGAAATATTTGTAAAATCGTTTTCTGTACATGAATTGACTCATGTGTAAAAATTCAGCTTGGTGTTATGATCATATACAAGGAAAATGTTCAGTGTTTAACTCTCTTCAGATATTTTGACAAAACACCCCCTCCCCCCCCCCAAAAAAAAAAAACATATCTATAAATCAAAAGCCCACTCAAAATTCAAGCTTTGTAGATTTCTGGATTGTGTACAAATGACTGGATCCTCTCAAGTGTCTTTTGTTCTAATCAGAAGTGATAGAAAACTATATACCAGATACACTGTACATCTCACTTGATGCAATGAATATTAAGACCATTTTTTTTTTAAAGCAAACTGATAATCAACATAGTGTGCCAAAATACCTATCACTGAAACTGAAACGTACCTTCATTAGCTGTGATAATAGTAGCAGTCTCTTCCTTTAGACTGTCACCTGGCCAGATACTTTCCCTGATGGTTCGTGCTAGGCTGGGGGTGAGAACAAACCGCTGCTTGGGACTTCTCAGCAGATTGGTGTGCTTCAGCAACTCCCCTTCTCTCTTGGGTTGATTTGCTTCAGAATGAGATCCATCTTTTCTCTCCTCCACCCGGGATTCATTCAGGCAGTTCGTCCCCCGTGAAAAATGTCTGGAGGGGCGGGTGCATCCATTGGATATGTAGGAGGGGAAGCATTCATATTTCCAGCAGAGCCCTGATTTCGGCTCCATGCCAAAGGATGTTCTTGGAGAGTGCACGCTGCTCTTGGCCATACTAAGGGAGGCATTATGCAGACTGTGAAAACATCTTGGTCTACTTGCAGGAACCGGCAACTGCTGCATCTGGAGATGAGAGTATGTCTTCCGGAGAAAACTAAAGGTGCAAAGTCTTTGGTGGGGTGGAACCTGCACTAGAACAGCCTTACGGATACTTGACATTATTCTCATTTTCTTGAAAGCATACCTGTGGGTGAAGAGATGAAGATCATTTTAACAAAAAAAACAACAACAATAATAATACTACATGTATTCAAATTATGAATACTTCTATTGTCATTTTTTTATAACTGGGAAATTTCTTTATAAAGAAAACAATTTTCATTTGTATCACATTTTCTACCATGGTGCTATGCTAAACCCCATGTTGTATTTGGAGTAAAGTGTAAACCCACCAAACTTTGTACACATAGGTCTAAGGAATATATTCCAGACTATTTGTGAAAACCCTTGCCTCTCTGCAAAATGCATAGGTATAGTAATGGTCTTTTTCATACAATAGTCTGTCACTAATAATTTTAAGGTATAGACAGGTGGATAGACTTGTAAAATATATCTGATCTGTAAGGACTCAGAAATTCAGTCACAAAATACCCCCCCCCCCCCCACAGAAGAAATAGTGGTTAAACTGGTTACACATACATTGTACATGTACATCGTGTGACCTTCCCATTGTGACCAGTACAGCCCACACTTTTTTCTGAGTATTTTTTTAAACCAAACTTCTCATCCCTCAAATTTCTTGAAATTTTTCCAGAATAAGTCATCATATCTCAACCTTCAATGAGGAAAAAAATCAGCACAATACAAGGATAGGAAAATAGTACCTTCCCTGACTAAATAATGGAATGACCTGTCAGTGAAGCCTCAAAAACCCAGGGGCTTTTTTTTTTACTAAGATTCAGAGAACAGTCCACAGCTTGAAAAATATTATCCTTTCACCAGATCAATAGGCGCTTTCACACCTACCCGATCAGGAAAAATACCCGTAAATTATGAGAACTTGCTCAGGCTCCAAAATACCCGATAATTATTTCGCGCTTTCACACCTCCCTGAACTAGAGCTCTTCGAGGAAAGTTCTCGAAGTTATGAGCATACGCAAAAAAACCCGAGGCTGGCTAGTCGAGCTGACAGCATATCATAGATCGTCTTATTACGTTGGTTGGAGGCCGAGGAGGAGGCCACTGCCGCGTAGACCTCATCCTCTCTCCACATCGCAATGAGCGCCTTCGTCGCCTCATCTGTCCAGTGAGAAGTCATGACTTTATAGAATAACGGTATATCAAACTAAAGACGAAAGTGGAACACAATTCTAAAACTTAACCTCGCTCAGCTCGAAACTGTACAAACTCAGGGAAATAAACAACACATTTAAAAATCTCGACTCCTGCAGCAGCTACATTTAGTTCACTGTACGATATCGAATTGAACGTCGCGGGCGCCAATCAGACCAGAAGTTCATGCACCAGTGTTCGATGCGATGGGATAGCTAGTTCTCGTAATTTGCTTTCACACTGCAAATAACCCCGCGACATTGGAGAAAGTACGCGTAGTTTTGAGAAAGTACCTACTAAATTCCAGGTATTTTCTTGCGGGGATATTACGAGTACTTTCGTTTCACACTGGCAAAATACCTGGTATTTTCTGATCGGGGGAGAATACCCGATCAGAAAATACCAGGTATTTTTCCTGATCGGGTAGGTGTGAAAGCGCCTAATGGGTACCAATGTGTAGGGTGGACTTTCAACTTCTTATTGTAGTAGAAAAGAAATCTGTGTGTCCTTGCATGACATTATATCATTAGTTGATAGGTCAAAGGGTCATTTGAGCCAACCAGTGTTACACTCATACATCAAATCCCCAAAGCAATATAACTTTTTCTGCTGTGGAAGTAGACTACTTTTAAAGTTTTAATGGCACCATTGGAATGCCAATAAAAAAACAAATCAGATGATACCAGACACTTGGGGGTAGTCTCAAAATTCAAACCCTAAAACCGACTTTAAACTAATTTTTTTATAGTTCATTTCATGTGTTACATGCGAAATTGGCTGTTTCTCATTAATTAATATTCATTAATTAATACTTAATGAAATGTAAACATTATATAAATCAAGATATGGAAATAAAGTGAGGGTATTTGTGATACAGGTAAAATTTCAAGGCAATTGATGAAAGTATTATCAGTGATTTAGAGCAGTTTTAATAGTAAAAACCAGAGTTGTACACCCTGATTGTGTTTATCATCTCCTAGGGGAGCGTTTCATCAAGCGTTTTGTCAGTGATTTTTACCGACAACTATTATAAGCTACTGAAATCCTTGCATCTGAATGGCTGAGAGCAAATCTGTCGGTAAAAATCACTGACAAAACGCTTGATGAAACGCTCCCCTAGATCTACATGTATGTTGTGTCAAATACATTTTCCCAAGATAAATCCATATCTTGAGCTAAGAAGAGACAAGCTGCACCTTGAGAGATAATGGGGAAAATATGAAATTTTGTGTACAAAACATGATATGGAGAGTTGTATGGTAGTGGACCCTAATTCCAAACACTTTTCACAAAATCAACCATAGAAGGGGTTCACTCGGAAGGGAATATCGTATTAAATCTACGTTGTCTTTTTAAAATTCCATCAACCATGTCAACTTCTTTTTTTGTAGGACTTTGAGCATTCATTAGACTATATATAGTTTGACAGATATTCGTTTCATATTTTATTTGCTATCGTTGATTTTCTGAGATCCAGTGTCCGAACACTTTTCAGAAAATCAACGATAGAAAATTAAATATCAAACGAATATCTGTCAAACTTACATAATGAATGCTCAAAGTCCTACAGAAAAAGAAGTTGATGGAATTTGAAAAAAACAACGTAGATTTGACACGATATTCCCTTCTGAGCGAACCCCTTCCCTTGAAAATGGTATTGTATTTCCAAATGTGCCCAGTATGGGAGAAATTTCCTCATTAAGCTCAGTCTAATCAACAAAAATATTACGCACACTTTTTGTTATCACTCGTAGTTCGACAGGTCGATCGCACGTTCTACACGAACATGCGTTATCGTGGGTTGCCAATATATAAACAACAGCCACATGTAGAAATCACTCCCTCTCTCTCTAAATTAAAAGACAGGAACGGATCGGTCGTGAGGTCTTTGAAATCGGCAGTTTTTAGGGTAAAGTTTCATTCAAAATTGAGATTATTTTCAGAACAAGGGATTTTTCGATCAATTATTTAGTCGTTTTCATGGTTTCATGTAAAAATAAGACATTATTCACATTTTTTGCCTCATTTTATAATCTGCTGCCCTTTGTTCTCTATGTCAAATAGTGTGGAGAACATGCGCGTAGTCCCATGCGTATAATGAAAGCCATTTTAATGAGCCTAAGTACTGTCATGACTGTATACACGTTCGGTAATAATACCATCCTGTTCAGAAATACAATCCTTGACTATACTCGACCTACTAATACCTGTCTCTTTGAAGCAACATTGCCTATTTGAGGATCGCCATAGAAAGTAAATTGAGACTTTTCAAACTTTCAGTTTCATAACTTTCTCATTTCGTCATGTTCGTAACCGATTTTGATGCAACTTTTTTAAAATCACTTCTCTTTATCCTCTCCTTTCATTAAATTTGAGTTTTCCCCAGGGTTTCAGGCGCTAATGCACTTTCGTATCCATACCCTACCCCTAACCCTAGCCTAGCAGGGGTAGGGGTAGGGGTAGGGTACCCAATGCAATGCGCATGGATACGAAACTTAAGTGCATTAGCGCCGGGTTTCATTCTCCTTTAAGTTTAACTTCTATACATGTTTGGGATATGAAGTACTAGACTATCATTATAAATGCTACAAATGACGTCTTCACGCTAGCCTATGGTATGATATGGAATGGATATGGCTATGCCAGAGGAAGCGCGCCGCGGCCGCTTTAGTAGATCCAGACAGCAATTAGGCCACCGGCCACCTCCGTTTTCAGGCGCAGCGCGATCGGCTACTTTACAGCTCGTCTTTGCCTCTGCTCTAGTCATGCTAGTCTAGGCTCTAACTCTGCCAGGCAGACCCTGCCCGATTCGAGAGCAAACTCGTCATCGAGGAGAAATTGCGTTTCTATAACTTCAAGATAGATTCAGATCTAAGATGAATATAACAAGGCCAAGGATACAGACTTACCATAAAGAGTAGATTCTAACGAAATCAAAGCCAAGGCTACACTGGTATACACCATCTAAACTAAACCAGCCTGAATTACAACCGGCGTGAAGTTGGTCACATATTCGATATTCGATATTCAACTTGTGAAGTTAGAAGCATATTCGATATTCGGCATATTCAACTTGTGAAGTTAGAAGCATATTCGATATTCGGCATATTCGGTATATTCAAAAATAAAGGTTTTTCAAGGTCTTTACAGGCCCGAGAGGGTCAAGCAAGGTGTGGGCAACCTAAAAATAGGCAGCTTGCCCCGGCCCCTGCCGTTTAAGGTTGCCCCAGGGACGATTATATATTTAAAGGTAATACCTTCTATTACAGAAATGCACGTTTTCTTATGATGGCCTGCCACAAGGCCCTGACGGCTGGGGCCGGGCAACCACTTGCCCCAACGGGTCCAGCAAGGTGTGGGCAACCTAAAAATAGGCAGCTTGCCCCGGCCCCTGCCGTTTCAGATTGCCCCAGGGACGATTATATATTTAAAGGTAATACCTTATATTACAGAAATGCACGTTTTCTTATGATGGCCTGCCACAAGGCCCTGACGGCTGGGGCCGGGCAACCACTTGCCCCACAGGGTCAAGCAAGGTGTGGGCAACCTAAAAATAGGCAGCTTGCCCCGGCCCCTGCCGTTTAAGGTTGCCCCAGGGACGATTATATATTTAAAGGTAATACCTTATATTACAGAAATGCACGTTTTCTTATGATTGCCTGCCACAAGGCCCTGACGGCTGGGGCCGGGCAACCACTTGCCCCACAGGGTCCAGCAAGGTGTGGGCAACCTAAAAATAGGCAGCTTGCCCCGGCCCCTGCCGTTTAAGATTGCCCCAGGGACGATTATATATTTAAAGATAATACCTTATATTACAGAAATGCACTCTTCCTTATGATGTCCCGCCACAAGGCCCTGACGGCTGGGGCCGGGCAACCACTTGCCCCACAAGGTCAAGCAAGGTGTGGGAAACCTAAAAATAGGCAGCTTGCCCCGGCCCCTGCCGTTTAAGGTTGCCCCAGGGACGATTATATATTTAAAGTTAATACCTACCTTATAATACAGAAATGCACTTTTTCATATGATGTCCTGCCACAAGGCCCTGACGGCTGGGGCCGGGAAACCACTTGCCCCACAGGGTTCAGCAAGGTGTGGGCAACCTAAAAATAGGCAGCTTGCCCCGGCCCCTGCCGTTTAAGGTTGCCCCAGGGACGTTTATATATTTAAAGGAAATACCTTAAATTACAAAAATGCACTTTTTCTTATGATGTCCCGCCACAAGGCCCTGACGGCTGGGGCCGGGCAACCACTTGCCCCACAGGATCCAGCAAGGTGTGGGCAACCTAAAAATAGGCAGCTTGCCCCGGCCCCTGCCGTTTAAGGTTGCCCCAGGGACGAATATATATTCAAAGATAATACCTTATATTACAGAAATGCACTCTTCTTTATGATGTCCCGCTACAAGGCCCTGACGGATGGGGCCGGGCAACCAATTGCCCCACAGGGTCCTCCCGGGTGTGGGCAACCTAAAAATAGGCAGCTTGCCCCGGCCCCTGCCGTTTAAGGTTGCCCCAGGGACGATTATATATTTAAAGGTAATACCTTATATTACAGAAATGCACGTTTTCTTATGATGTCCCGCCACAAGGCCCTGACGGCTGGGGCCGGGCAACCACTTGCCCCACAGGGTCAACCAGGTGTGGGCAACCTAAAAGTAGGCAGCTTGCCCCGGCCCCTGCCGTTTAAGATTGCCCCAGGGACGATTATATATTTAAAGATAATACCTTATATTACAGAAATGCACTCTTCCTTATGATGTCCCACCACAAGGCCCTGACGGCTGGGGCCGGGCAACCACTTGCCCCACAGGGTCCAGCAAGGTGTGGGCAACCTAAAAATAGGCAGCTTGCCCCGGCCCCTGCCGTTTAAGGTTGCCCCAGGGACGATTATATATTTAAAGGTAATACCTTATATTACAGAAATGCACGTTTTCTTATGATGGCCTGCCACAAGGCCCTGACGGCTGGGGCCGGGCAACCACTTGCCCCACAGGGTCAAGCAAGGTGTGGGCAACCTAAAAATAGGCAGCTTGCCCCGGCCCCTGCCGTTTCAGATTGCCCCAGGGACGATTATATATTTAAAGATAATACCTTATATTACAGAAATGCACTCTTCCTTATGATGTCCCGCCACAAGGCCCTGACGGCTGGGGCCGGGCAACCACTTGCCCCACAAGGTCAAGCAAGGTGTGGGCAACCTAAAAATAGGCAGCTTGCCCCGGCCCCTGCCGTTTAAGATTGCCCCAGGGACGATTATATATTTAAAGTTAATACCTACCTTATAATACAGAAATGCACTTTTTCATATGATGTCCTGCCACAAGGCCCTGACGGCTGGGGCCGGGAAACCACTTGCCCCACAGGGTTCAGCAAGGTGTGGGCAACCTAAAAATAGGCAGCTTGCCCCGGCCCCTGCCGTTTAAGGTTGCCCCAGGGACGTTTATATATTTAAAGGTAATACCTTATATTACAGAAATGCACTTTTTCTTATGAAGTCCTGCCACAAGGCCCTGACGGCTGGGGCCGGGCAACCACTTGCCCCACAGGGTCCAGCAAGGTGTGGGCATCCTAAAAATAGGCAGCTTGCCCCGGCCCCTGCCGTTTAAGATTGCCACAGGGTCCACCCGGGTGTGGGCAACCTAAAAATAGGAAGCTTGCGCAAGAAATTGCGTTAGTTAGGGTTATGTATGCAAAGAGGTTATCGCTCGGTCGTTTTGCTCCTTCGTCTGTATATAAAAACTTAGATCAATTTTGGCACGCCTGTCTGGGGAAGCAATTATTTGCTAGCCATGGCGCCATAATTTCTCGATGCGCCACGGTTGTTCTTTTCAGAAGCTATATATTTCTTTTTTTTGGTGTAAATATAAGGTGGCAAATATTCTTCTCATTTGATTAGAATGTAAATATATATGGTAGCTCATTAATCAAGGTAACCAATAAAGAAAATCACAATTTCCTAAATTTTTTTCTCTTTTATTCACAGATAGCTTCCTGGTTCGGTATTGCCTAAAGGATGTAAGTGCTGCCTCCGGAATTCGTACCATTACTCAGGAGCCGGGGCAAGCTGCCTATTTTTAGGTTGCCCACACCTTGCTTGACCCTGTGGGGCAAGTGGTTGCCCGGCCCCAGCCGTCAGGGCCTTGTGGCGGGACATCATAAGAAAAAGTGCATTTCTGTATTATAAGGTAGGTATTAACTTTAAATATATAATCGTCCCTGGGGCAATCTTAAACGGCAGGGGCCAGGGCAAGCTGCCTATTTTTAGGTTGCCCACACCTTGCTTGACCCTGTGGGGCAAGTGGTTGCCCGGCCCCAGCCGTCAGGGCCTTGTGGCGGGACATCATAAGGAAGAGTGCATTTCTGTAATATAAGGTATTATCTTTAAATATATAATCGTCCCTGGGGCAATCTGAAACGGTAGGGGCCGGGGCAAGCTGCCTATTTTTAGGTTGCCCACACCTTGCTTGACCCTGTGGGGCAAGTGGTTGCCCGGCCCCAGCCGTCAGGGCCTTGTGGCAGGCCATCATAAGAAAACGTGCATTTCTGTAATATAAGGTATTACCTTTAAATATATAATCGTCCCTGGGGCAACCTTAAACGGCAGGGGCCGGGGCAAGCTGCCTATTTTTAGGTTGCCCACACCTTGCTGGACCCTGTGGGGCAAGTGGTTGCCCGGCCCCAGCCGTCAGGGCCTTGTGGTGGGACATCATAAGGAAGAGTGCATTTCTGTAATATAAGGTATTATCTTTAAATATATAATCGTCCCTGGGGCAATCTTAAACGGCAGGGGCCGGGGCAAGCTGCCTACTTTTAGGTTGCCCACACCTGGCTTGACCCTGTGGGGCAAGTGGTTGCCCGGCCCCAGCCGTCAGGGCCTTGTGGCGGGACATCATAAGAAAACGTGCATTTCTGTAATATAAGGTATTACCTTTAAATATATAATCGTCCCTGGGGCAACCTTAAACGGCAGGGGCCGGGGCAAGCTGCCTATTTTTAGGTTGCCCACACCTTGCTTGACCTTGTGGGGCAAGTGGTTGCCCGGCCCCAGCCGTCAGGGCCTTGTGGCGGGACATCATAAGAAAAAGTGCATTTCTGTATTATAAGGTAGGTATTAACTTTAAATATATAATCGTCCCTGGGGCAATCTTAAACGGCAGGGGCCGGGGCAAGCTGCCTATTTTTAGGTTGCCCACACCTTGCTTGACCCTGTGGGGCAAGTGGTTGCCCGGCCCCAGCCGTCAGGGCCTTGTGGCGGGACATCATAAGAAAACGTGCATTTCTGTAATATAAGGTATTACCTTTAAATATATAATCGTCCCTGGGGCAACCTTAAACGGCAGGGGCCGGGGCAAGCTGCCTATTTTTAGGTTGCCCACACCTTGCTTGACCCTGTGGGGCAAGTGGTTGCCCGGCCCCAGCCGTCAGGGCCTTGTGGCGGGACATCATAAGGAAGAGTGCATTTCTGTAATATAAGGTATTATCTTTAAATATATAATCGTCCCTGGGGCAATCTGAAACGGCAGGGGCCGGGGCAAGCTGCCTATTTTTAGGTTGCCCACACCTTGCTTGACCCTGTGGGGCAAGTGGTTGCCCGGCCCCAGCCGTCAGGGCCTTGTGGCTGGACATCATAAGGAAGAGTGCATTTCTGTAATATAAGGTATTATCTTTAAATATATAATCGTCCCTGGGGCAATCTGAAACGGCAGGGGCCGGGGCAAGCTGCCTATTTTTAGGTTGCCCACACCTTGCTTGACCCTGTGGGGCAAGTGGTTGCCCGGCCCCAGCCGTCAGGGCCTTGTGGCAGGAGATCATATGAAAAAGTGCATTTCTGTATTATAAGGTAGGTATTAACTTTAAATATATAATCGTCCCTGGGGCAACCTTAAACGGCAGGGGCCGGGGCAAGCTGCCTATTTTTAGGTTGCCCACACCTTGCTTGACCTTGTGGGGCAAGTGGTTGCCCGGCCCCATCCGTTAGGGCCTTGTGGCGGGACATCATAAAGAAGAGTGCATTTCTGTAATATAAGGTATTATCTTTGAATATATATTCGTCCCTGGGGCAACCTTAAACGGCAGGGGCCGGGGCAAGCTGCCTATTTTTAGGTTGCCCACACCTTGCTGGTTCCTGTGGGGCACGTGGTTGCCCGGCCCCAGCCGTCAGAGCCTTGTGGCGGGACATCATAAGAAAAAGTGCATTTTTGTAATTTAAGGTATTTCCTTTAAATATATAAACGTCCCTGGGGCAACCTTAAACGGCAGGGGCCGGGGCAAGCTGCCTATTTTTAGGTTGCCCACACCTTGCTGGACCCTGTGGGGCAAGTGGTTTCCCGGCCCCAGCCGTCAGGGCCTTGTGGCAGGACATCATATGAAAAAGTGCATTTCTGTATTATAAGGTAGGTATTAACTTTAAATATATAATCGTCCCTGGGGCAACCTTAAACGGCAGGGGCCGGGGCAAGCTGCCTATTTTTAGGTTTCCCACACCTTGCTTGACCTTGTGGGGCAAGTGGTTGCCCGGCCCCAGCCGTCAGGGCCTTGTGGCAGGCAATCATAAGAAAACGTGCATTTCTGTAATATAAGGTATTACCTTTAAATATATAATCGTCCCTGGGGCAACCTTAAACGGCAGGGGCCGGGGCAAGCTGCCTATTTTTAGGTTGCCCACACCTTGCTTGACCCTGTGGGGCAAGTGGTTGCCCGGCCCCAGCCGTCAGGGCCTTGTGGCGGGACATCATAAGGAAGAGTGCATATCTGTAATATAAGGTATTATCTTTAAATATATAATCGTCCCTAGGGCAATCTTAAACGGCAGGGGCCGGGGCAAGCTGCCTATTTTTAGGTTGCCCACACCTTGCTTGACCCTGTGGGGCAAGTGGTTGCCCGGCCCCAGCCGTCAGGGCCTTGTGGCGGGACATCATAAGAAAAAGTGCATTTTTGTAATTTAAGGTATTTCCTTTAAATATATAATCGTCCCTGGGGCAATCTTAAACGGCAGGGGCCGGGGCAAGCTGCCTATTTTTAGGTTGCCCACACCTTGCTTGACCCTGTGGGGCAAGTGGTTGCCCGGCCCTAGCCGTCAGGGCCTTCTGGCAGGCCATCATAAGAAAACGTGCATTTCTGTAATATAAGGTATTACCTTTAAATATATAATCGTCCCTGGGGCAATCTTAAACGGCAGGGGCCGGGGCAAGCTGCCTATTTTTAGGTTGCCCACACCTTGCTTGACCCTGTGGGGCAAGTGGTTGCCCGGCCCCAGCCGTCAGGGCCTTGTGGCAGGAGATCATATGAAAAAGTGCATTTCTGTATTATAAGGTAGGTATTAAATTTAAATATATAATCGTCCCTGGGGCAACCTTAAACGGCAGGGGCCGGGGCAAGCTGCCTATTTTTAGGTTTCCCACACCTTGCTTGACCTTGTGGTTCAAGTGGTTGCCCGGCCCCATCCGTTAGGGCCTTGTGGCAGGCAATCATAAGAAAAAGTGGATTTTTGTAATTTAAGGTATTTCCTTTAAATATATAATCGTCCCTGGGGCAATCTTAAACGGCAGGGGCCGGGGCAAGCTGCCTATTTTTAGGTTGCCCACACCTTGCTTGACCCTGTGGGGCAAGTGGTTGCCCGGCCCTAGCCGTCAGGGCCTTGTGGCAGGCCATCATAAGAAAACGTGCATTTCTGTAATATAAGGTATTACTTTTAAATATATAATCGTCCCTGGGGCAATCTTAAACGGCAGGGGCCGGGGCAAGCTGCCTATTTTTAGGTTGCCCACACCTTGCTTGACCCTCTCGGGCCTGTAAAGACCTTGAAAAACCTTTATTTTTGAATATACCGAATATGCCGAATATCGAATATGCTTCTAACTTCACAAGTTGAATATGCCGAATATCGAATATGCTTCTAACTTCACAAGTTGAATATCGAATATCGAATATGTGACCAACTTCACGCCGGTTGAATTACATAGCGCGCAGAGCTAAATAAAGCGCACGTGAAATTATTTGAGTAGATTTTTAAATTTTTGTTTTTCGCATTGCCAATTTAGCATGAGCTCAATTCACAAAGCACAGGTACCGTACCGGTATGCTGATCCCGATAGATACTTCTAGTATTATTTTGGCTTCAGCATTTGTTTTTCAAAGCGTAGATTCTTGCAAGTAGAGTACAGATAGCTGGATAGCTCGACACACTATGAATAGTCTATGATTCCACATCCCGTTCTTCGTTCTCCATTATTCTGAAATTATTATATTCACAATGGGGCAGGGACAGCAATGATATCAGACCGGGGGGGGGGGGGGGTCTGACAACTGGCGACTGAGCAGGGAAAAGTCTACGAGGGCACCCCCCCCCCCATCAAAATGAAGGGTTAGCATTTTGAAGTGTTTAAAAAAAAAATCATTCTAGCAACGTCCTTACTATTTTGAGACTCGGGTAGCGTTGCATGCACTGGCACAGGAGCCTAGAAAATGCTGCATTTTATAGTGACCTTTGCAAAGTTTAGACAGGATATAAAGGCAAATTCTGATGTCGATTTTCTCCTAATCATAATGTGGCGTTTAGACTTAGAGAGTGGACATTTTACCAAATTTCGGGGGGGGGGGGGTGAACGACCGGGCCATTCTACTGCAAAGTGACCCCCGATCTCACCGACCCTCCATAGTAGGCCCTATGGAATAGGCATTATTAAACATGCAAATAAATGGAATCTCTGCCTGATCTTTAAAAAACAAAACAAAAACAAAAAAATCTGTCTTTTGAAAAGTGAAATTTTGCATTCCAGAGCAATTCAGAGGCTGAACAGTGATTCCATGCAGCCTTTTATTATACATGTATGCATTTTTTTGTCGCATGTTTTCAAAATTTCCAAGGGATGACCCCCGAAATTTTTCTGGGGGATGCTCCCTCCCCCCCCCCCCCCCCCCAGAATCGCCGCTTCTACTCCCGGATTTTTTAGAGGGGCATTTAAAACCACCATGGTAGGCCTATCTCTATCTATCTATCTATCTATCTATGTCCCATATATAGCTTGGAGGCCGTTGGGTCGACAATAATTATGATTGATCATGAGACATAGATTCTCCAAAACTCTCTGTCCTCATAGCTGTTATAGTTAGCTGCTTAAAAGACTTTCCTGTCCGGCACTGCTTTATGTTATCAATCCAGGCGGTGTTAATCTGTCTGCCCCTTTTTCTTCTGCATATCGGTTCCTCCTTGTAACATGGTGATTCCATCTATAGTTACATCAAGGAACTCCTTGGTTACATGACCAAACGTGCATGACTGCAGCTGTCTTTTCTTCCCAATAGGCCATTTTCATAATCACCTGCTTTGAGATACTAATAATGGACTTCAATAGTCAGAATGCACGTTGTATAAACCATTTTCTGCTCTGCCAGGCAAGCCCAAGAAATCGATTTCTATTTAGCAAAACCAGAGAATTTAAAAAGAAATTTATAAATCTCAAATTTTAGAATATATATATATGCATATACACCTGTTATATATTTTCCATCATATTATAATCAAAGTTATATGGTGCACGATCGTGCACTATAACAAATTTTTGCACGTCACGTGATGCGAATCTAACCAACCATAGCGCGTATCATACATACACTATTATCCGATATCATACACTTTTTTAGAATTCATCATGGATGCGGGTAAATCGTTCCAAAGCTTAGGGCCGGTGAAACGGATTTTATGTTTAAAAATAAGTTCACGGTGTTTGGGAATTCTAGATTTTATCGGTTGATCTGGTACCATACTTATGAATATCTGAAACACTTCAAGTGTTAGAAGATGATACCCGTGTGCTAGAATGTCTTGATTTAAATAAACCCTTTTCTGATATTGTTTTTCTAAAGTGATATAGGCCTGATTAAGAATATATTACACCTGGCTTGAACATAAGTACATTTATATTCTGGGGTTAATTCTCCTTTACTACACCTAAGAAAAGAGCCTCGCCCCCTTTACTAACATTTCATCTATACTCACTCCCCCCCCCCCCCCTCTTTTTTTTTCCTTTTGCTCATATTTTTTTTTCTCAGAATTATTTTTTTTGTACCGTCCCCTTTTTGAACCTGGATAACCCCTGTCCCCCCCCCGCCCCCCCCGCAAGCCTCCAGCTGCAAAATGTGAAAATAAAGAAATAAATAAAATCTCTCAGTATTTTAGCATTGTAAAATAAGAACAGTATGATATAATTATGCTATACATAATTATTTTTTTAAAGTCAATGTCATACAAAAAAAAAAGTTTGAATTTTTGACCTATCATTAGATTGGCAAAGCGCAAGTACCGGTATATCTTGGAAAGCGAGTCACCTGACTCTGAGATAACTTTCTTTTTATCGTGTACGTACGATCGAGTACTAGGCCAGGATAGGTCCATGTATTGTACACAAAGTCAACGTAAATATCGGTCGCTCGTTCAATTTAAGTTTCAAATTCTTGCGTTTTCATGGTTGACTGTGCTCCAGTTTCAGATATCGTCAAAATGCTTGACGCAGAAGAATCTGAGATCCAGGAACATGAGGAACCTTCCCCAAAAGTTAAAAAGGTGCTGTTACTGCTGTATAGTCAAGTATTGTAATTCCGAACGGATTGCATTACCGAACGTGTATTGTTAACCCTTTCAAGACAAATGACCACATTTTGTGGTTTGGCTCAATAACTTTTGATTCAGAGCTCTAAAAAATATACCAGATGCAGGAGTAGAAAAAACAAAAATTTCTACACATATTGTGTCCATTTTTGTTGCATGACCATATTTCGTTTGATGCCAGGAATTTTAAAAAGGAGAATAAACTTCAAAATCCTTAAATTGGCAACGCATTGAGAGGTTCAAAATCACTATTTTTTTATCAAAATTGGCAATTTTTTCAACTTTTCTAAGTTTCTAATGATGTATATTGTTTTCAAAGACATTGCATTTTGTTAGAACCATGTAGAGTCTAGATCTAGCACTAAAAATATTATTATTGCCAATTTGAAGAACATAATGTGATCAATTTAGCCCTTAAATAATTCCTGTCCTGAAAGGGTTAAGCGCCTAAAATGGGTTTTCATACGCGTGGGATTACGCGTATGAAAACCACACTATTGAAACAAAGGTTGTGTCTTTTTCCTATAGACCTAGGTTTCACACGTTCGGAAATACAGTAACTTTTTCAAGGGACCAAAACGCCGCGTCGTTGGGAAGGGGTTCACTCGGAAGGGAATATCGTATTAAATCTAGATCTACTTTGTCTTTTTAAAATTCCTTCAATTTCTTTTTCTGTAGGACTTTGAGCATTCATTATGTAAGATTTGACAGATATTCGTTTGATATTTTGAAGTAGCATTGGATAGGTGCTGGAAAAGTGAGCCGATTAAGTACGACTATGAGTCGCCTGCACCAGGAAATGATCCAGCCATCTTAAAAAGGAAGAAGAACTTGGAACTGAATACAGAGGCCTAGTGCCTGAGTTCAGTATCTTCCCTAGGTATCCCTAGGTATTTTATTTGCTATTGTTGATTTTCTGAAAAGTGTTCGGACGCTGGATCAACCACCATATATAAAAACGTATCGGTCTATAGTCAAGGATTGTAATTCCGAACAGATTGTATTACCGAACGTGTACAGTTAATTAAGCGCCTGAAATGGGTTTTCATACGCGTGGGATTAGGCGTATGAAAACCACACTATTGAAACAAAAGATGTGTCTTTTTCCCATAGGTTTCACACGTTCGGAAATACGGTACCTTTTTCAAGGGACCAAAACGCCGCGTCGTTGGGAAGGGGTTCACTCGGAAGGGAATATCGTATTAAATCTACGTTGTCTTTTTAAAATTCCATCAACCATGTCAACTTCTTTTTTTGTAGGACTTTGAGCATTCATTAGACTATATATAGTTTGACAGATATTCGTTTCATATTTTATTTGCTATCGTTGATTTTCTGAGATCCAGTGTCCGAACACTTTTCAGAAAATCAACGATAGAAAATTAAATATCAAACGAATATCTGTCAAATTTACATAATGAATGCTCAAAGTCCTACAGAAAAAGAAGTTGATGAAATTTGAAAAAGACAGCGTAGATTTAATACAATATTCCCTTCCGAGTGAACCCCTTTCCAACGACGCGGCGTTTTGGTCCCTTGAAAAAGGTGCTGTATTTCCGAACGTGTGAAACCTATGGGAAAATGACACAACCTTTGTTTCAATAGTGTGGTTTTCATACGTGTAATCCCACGCGTATGAAAACCCATTTTAGGCGCTTAACTGTACACGTTCGGTAATACAATCTGTTCGGAATTACAATCCTTGACACTACCACCCATGCAAGTCTAGACCGAAAATTCTGTCTCTGGTTCGTTAGCCTCTTGCCTTGGTAGGGTCGGCTCCAGTCCTGCCAGTGTGGCCAGCGAAAAAATACTATTCTGCTTGGGAGCAGCGAAAATTCTGCTAAATCAAAAATTTTACTGCTAAATCAAAATTTTACTCAAAAATTCTCTGACAAGCATTTTTGGGGTGTATTTTTACTGGAAAATTCTCTGACAAGCAAAAAGAACAAAACACCAGAATTATGCTAAAATTCTGCTAAATTTTGTCAAATTATGCCTAGCATAATGCCAGATGCTAAAGCAGTCAAAATTCTGCCAGAAAGCAGAATTCTGCCAACTCTGGCAACCTTGGTCGGCTCTCTAACTGAGGGCCGACCCTATTAGGCTAAACGAACGAGAGACAGAATTTTCTGTCTAATGCACTCACACTTATGCGAGGTTATTGGAGATAACCTCGCACTCTGTATCTTCATACTGTGAGCAATTGCCTCCCATAGCAAGTGTGTGATATCTTGCAGGCGCTAATGCACTTTCATATCCATGCGCATTGGGTATCCTACCCCTACCCCTACCCCTACCCCTAACCCTAGGCTAGGGTTAGGGGTAGGGGTAGGGGTAGGGTATGGATACGAAAGTGCATTAGCGCCATCTTGCACATATGTGTGTAGACCGAAAATTCTGTCTCTCGTTCGTTAGCTCTTCACGTCTTAAAGAGTTAGACTTGTTAGAGACAGAAGTGTGTGATATCTTGCACATATGTATGTAGACTGAAAGTTCTGTCTCTCGTTCGTTAGCTCTTCACTTAACTTAGACTAGAGTTAGACTTGTTAGAGACAGAAACGGTCGTATCACTCTGCTGTGCAAACCGACTTCACGCCAACCCATAGCTGGAAAAATTGCAATAATTTGATTTTTCCTCATATATCTAGATAGATATTATTGAATTGGTTAGGCCTAGGCTTAGAGAGAAAAATCCGTCTGTTTGGAGGAGTTTTATAACATTTTCTGACTTTTGAGGTTCTCCTCTAAGACAGACGGCAGCCTCCCATAGGCACCATAGTGGAGTAGGCATCAAGTGAGCATAATCACTGTCCCTATGGACGTACGGGTGAGGTGCCTCACCCTACACGTTTACAACTTATTTAGAGTCGTATATTGACAAAAATCAACTTATATAGTAAAATGTATATGGTGGTGGATCCAGTGTCCGAACACTTTTCAGAAAATCAGTGATAACAAATTAAATATCAAACGAATATCTGTCAAACTTAGATAATGAATGCTCAAAGTCCTACAGAAAAAGAAGTTGATGGAATTTTAAAAAGACAACGTAGATTTAATACGATATTCCCTTCCAAGTGAACCCCTTCCCAAAGGCACTACTATTTAGCCCTTTCAGGACAGGAATTATTTAAGGGCTACTTTGATCACATTCTGTTCTTCAAATTGGCAACAATAATATTTTTCTTTTAGTACTACATGGTTCTAATAAATTGTAATGTCTTTGAAAACAATATCCATAGTTGGGAATTTTGTCGACCAGTTGAAAAAATTGCCAATTTTGATAAAAACAATGATTTTGAACTTCTTAATGTGTTGCCAATTTAAGGATTTTAAAGCTTATTTTCCTTTTTGAAATTCCTGGCATCAAATGCAGCACAGTCATGCAACAAAAATGGACAATGGACAAGAGAAATTTCTCCTCTTTCTTCTCATTATCTATTATATTTTATAGAGCTCTGAATCAAAAGTTATTGAGCCAAACCACAAAATGTGGTCAATTGTCTTGAAAGGGTTAAGGAATCGGTTCAACTTACCAAATTGACTGAATAATCCATTTAAAGCTCCTTTTTCAGGTAATTCAGGGTCCAAGGTATTCTCCGTTTGAAAATCCTGCAGCCGTATTCAAACTGTTATTAGTGTGTAAGTCAATGTGTATTCGGTTTGCAACTTTGCACAGCAGAGTGATACGACCATTTCTGTCTCTAAGTAAAGAGCTAACAAACGAGAGACAGAATTTTCGGTCTAATATGTGTGCGGCAAAGCAGCAAGATCACCGACCAAAAACAACCTCAAAATTTCACTTGATCAAGATGATAAAGATCCTATCAAAGGATCTGGCATGAAATTAGATATTCTAGCATTCTAAAAAAAATGTAGAAGGAAGTATTTTCTCAAAATTTTGCAGATTATATTGGTGTTTTTACCTCTTCAACTTTGAGGTTGTGACAGGTCGAAATACCTGTATTACTACATGTACCAGTAAAATGTAAGGCAGAGGGACTGGAGTCAAGAGGGGTACAATACCCCTCCCCTCACAGCAAAAGATGTCTCATTCCACTTGCTCGAATGTGCCCATAATTTAAACAAAGTCGGGCAACATTTATCAAAATTATCAGAAAGAAAGGGGCACTTTCCGTGTACTTGCAAAAGTCAGGACCCTACCCCCCCCCCCCCCACACACACACACACACCCGGAGCCCCCTGTGTGTGTGTGTATGATTACTATTTTTACCTATTCATCTTTTGAAAAAAAACGATACATTTTAGAAATGATATTTGAGTGTAAAGAAAAAGGGCAGGACATGGAACAACACTGAGATAGCTGCTGCAAGCTGCATGTCCCCTGTTGAATATACCCCCCCCCCTTTTTTTTAAAAATATTTTTCTCCTCCACATTAATTTTCAAGCCCTTTCCCTCTTCCAAATTCATAGGGATGCCTGGTTTCCTTCCTTTTACAGTATTTCACCCCCCCCCCCCCGGTCATTTTCCCCAAATGATTTGTACACAGTCACTGCGTCAGTTTACCTACCCAACGCCGTTGGGCGCCATTGCCCTGGCCGTTACATCGTACCCTGTACAAAATCGGGGGAGTGTCATATCTTCCCTTTTAAGATCTTTGGTAGCCTGGACTACAACTCTTGAAACATAGTCACTGCGCAGTGCCGAGTTAGCCCCAGTAAGCCAGACCCCTCCTATACTATAGCCTTAGTATGTGTGCAATCGCTGGGACCATCATGCCGACAGTTTCCCTGCTGTACACATACAGGGAAATTATCGGTATGGTCCCAGTGATTGTGCACTAGTGATTTCGGGTTATTTAATTCCGCTTGCTACAACACGGGGAGAATATCGTCAATGCCAGCAAAACACATTTTTTCCATCAAATTACTTGTCAAATCATGGATATTGGACCCTGGTAGTGAGGTACATGATATTTCTTGATATTTAAGTACAAATTTTCATCTTTCCTTTTTCCATTTTGAAAAAAAATGGAATAAAACTGGAGAAGATTCTGACTTAGTAGAATTGTACCTAGAGCACCACCTGGAATTAAATGGGGTCACGAGAGTCAGAGTTAGTCAATGTCCATGCCATCCCATCTTCGGCTTGGGGGGAAAATTTTTAAAAATTGTAATTATATGAGCCATGTTGCATTTCTTATTCAGCATTCAACCGCTTTCATTTTTTACATGAGGTTGTTGAATAGCACTTTGAATTGGTACAGACTGATGTACATTGTATATCGCTTGCATGCATTTAACTTTTTGTCTCTGCTCTGTTTCCTTTTGTACATGTAGGTGAAGTCGTATACCTGTCCAACATGTGGGAAGATGTTTACGTTCTCATGCAACCTGTTTCGCCATCAGAAAAATATTCACAAAAAAATGGAATTCTGCAAGGTTCAAGGCTGCAATTTCCAATGTAGCAGCAAACGTAAATTGAGCATGCATGCCGAATTTGTACATTTTGGAGAGCCAGATAAAGAAAAGTTGAAGTTTGCGAATTTGGAGGAGTTTTATGCATGGAAACTGAGGGAAGAAGTTCAGAACTTTGTTTGCTACACTAAGGTAAGAGGTGACATTAAGATGGCAAACTCTACTCATCGGCACTATGTGTGTGCTCTCTCAAGAAGAGTTGGATTAAAAAAGAAGACAGACGGTAAAAATGAGGTGTACTGCCCAGCCAGACTGCTCTTAAAGGAGTCCAAGGAGAATGGCACTGTACTTGTCACTTATTACAAGAATCATTCCCACAAAATTTCTTTCTCTGAGTCGCAGCATCTTCCCATGCCAGAGTCCTTGCGTCATGAGATTAAAAAGAAGTTGAAAGCCGGTCTCAATCCCGAGCAGATTATCTGGGAACTTCGGAGAAAACACCAGTCTGAGCTTGCAATAGCAATAGGGACATACAATCGCCTGCAGAATTTTACAGAGTCTCACATATTGATGATCGAGCGAATGTTGATCAAGAAGGGTGTGCTGAAAGAAGTACTCCCAAAGGACAAAGCAAGAGTGACAGAGGAACAAAGGAAAGAGATTCTGGAAGAAAGAGGAGCTACATGTACAGGCAAAGAAACAGGAAGTGTAGATCAAGAATTTGTTATCTTTGATGGTGAGGTACAGGAGGAGATGGAAGTTGTTAATCTCCCCGGAGAAGCAGGCAATGCCCTTGATGGACAAATTCTTGTCTCTGAGCCCAATTTTCCAAAACCAAAAATGAAGCGGAAGAAATCGAAAAAGGCATTCAGGAGTCCAGTAGCAACTCCACTGATAAATACATGCGCTGCCAACAAGGATGGGTACACTGTGTATGACATGTTCAATGAGGTTAAGGTCTTACTATGCAGTGGACAAGTCAAGAGAGCTGATCTTCCCCATATTCAAGAAAATCTGCAGGAAATAATGGATATCTTCAAATATGATGATCTTGTGTAGTCAATGAGAACAAGGTTTCTCTCCTTGATTCCTTTTTTTTTTTTCTTTTTTTTTACTGTTTATTAGACATTGTTTGTCTTCTTGAACACTTGAAGTGAGACTTTAGGAACTTGTATTATTATTCTTGAGTTTCTGTTTTTAATATTGTTTTCACATTTAGTTTACATTTTTGAGGTGGTATTCAAAAAAATAAAGAATCCTTGTAGGAAATTTTCTTTACTGTTGACTTCAAGCCTTTCATTGTTGTTATGAAGTATTTCTTTTTTGTTTGTTTGTTGTCAAAGCTGCCCAAAACATAATAAATATGCAATTAAGTATGATAATTGTTGGTAGAATTAAAGGGGATGTCAACCCTGACATTAGTAGAAAAAAAAAGCTTATTGGTCTTTAAGTTTGCTACTCGAATTTGAAACCCTTATGATAGTCTTTGCAAGCTACTCTGAACATGTTGTGAATGCAAAATTATCAAAAAAATCTTGTTGATAAAGGAATGTCTATTCAGGTCATAGTGTTTCCAAAATCCAAAGTATATTTTTGGATGACTTTTGACCAAATATTTCCTTTTGAGAATATTGAAAAGTTTGTGTACAACAATAATATTGAATACCTAGCAAAGAAAATCATAACAGCTGGCTAGTTTGTATGAAATATTTACAAACCGAAGTATATATTACATTCTTATCCCCTTTTGGAGTCTCCCGACTCTTCTCAAATGTTCACTTTATTCATGCTGTACCGGTACCTGTTTATTTCCTTTTACTGCTTTTATTGTAAACATATAGGCCCAAATTCACAAAGGTGGTAATAGATTTGTACCATGGTTTATGCAGATTTTGTGGTATAAGTGCGCTTGATTTCGCGCGTACACTTAGAAAGATCCACTAATGAACGTGCATGATTAGCAAAGTGCGCAAATTTTACACTAGTTGCCATGGTTTGGACCATGGTTTATGTAAATTTATGCACAGTTTATTTCAATTAATTTACATAAACCATGGTCTGAACTATGGCAACTAGCGTAAAATTTGCACACTTTGCTAATCACGCGCGTTCATTATTGGATCTTTCTAAGTGTACGCGCGAAATCAAGCGCACTTATACCACAAAATCTGCATAAACCATGGTACAAATCTATTACCACCTTTGTGAATTCGGGGCCATAACCTTAATGTAGCTAACATCATGTACCATGTCAGGTACATGTCGGCTTTCCCTGTAAGGGCTATAAGAAGGCTGGGAATGAGAACAGTTCACCATGTATACATGTAGATTTACAGTTACTGTAGTGTTTGTCTGTTTGATTAGTTATGGGTTATTTTCTAGGCATTCTTTATTTTGAGATTCATCAACATGAATGGAAAGAACCTTGTTTGTGAATTTTTGAGATTAGCTTTTCAAGCAGTGTCATGTTTGAGATTTATGACCAAATCAAAACAAATCAAGCAAATCAGCCCAAATACAAGAAAATTGATGTCATAAAACCAGAAAAACAGACCCTGAACATACAACTAATATAAATACAAGTACATGCTTGGTACTTGGTTTTATACCACATTTAAAATCTAAGAAAATTATGGAAATTTACATTTTATTATTCTGACATTAAAGGGAAATCCAACCTTAATAGCAAGTTGCTTTGAAAGAAAGAGGAAAATATCAGAAAAGCAGATTGGTGAAAGTTTGAACGAAATTGGACAAGCAATAAGAAAGTTATGAATTTTTGAAAGTTGTAATCACTATACATACGGGAATTTCAAATTGGCGGAATAGGTAATGTCACTGTGATGTAGCTGTGGACAACTCCCCCATTCGCTCCAACACACAAAATGACTAAAATGTCACTTTTTTTCAAAATGGATTACTCAGTGGGATCTTTTTCTTTCATGAGGACCTGTAACAATATGTTATATCCAATATATTTTGAGTATTGCCCCGAGGGTAAAAGCGCCTCAAAGAAAACCGCAAATTAATGATATTTTTGTGTACGACAAATGGGAGAGTTGTCCACAAAAATATCACAATTGAATCACCAAATTGCCAATTTGAGATTCGCATAGATGTAGTGATCTCATTTTTCAAACATCCCTAACTTTCTTATTCCTTGTCAGATTTCCTTCAAACTTTCACCACCCTGTTTATCTTATTTTTCTGCTTTCACACAAATCATCTCATTACCAAGGTTGGATTGTCCTTTAACCCTTTCAAGACAATTTACCACATTTTGTGGTTTGGCTCAATAACTTTTGAAATCAGAGCTCTAAAAAATATACCAGATGCATGAGTAGAAAGAGCACAAAAATCTGCACACACTATGTCCATTTTTGTTGCATGACCATATTGCGTTTGATGCCAGGAATTTTAAAAATGAGAATAAGCTTTAAAATCCCTAAATTGGCAACACATTGAGAGGTTCAAAATTATTGTTTTTTATCAAAATTAGCAATTTTTTCAACTTTTCGACAAAATTAGTAACCATGTATATTGTTTTCAAAGACATTATACCTTATTAGAACCATGTAGCACTAAAAGAAAAATATTATTGTTGCCAATTTGAAGAACAAAATGTGATCAATTTGACCCTTAAATAATTCCTGTCCTGAAGGGGTTAACACTTGGCCTTTCTGAACTAACCCAAAATATTAGAAGTGTGGTGTAAGAATGATATGAATGCCATATAATTAAAAATGGATTAGTTACTGTTAAGGTCTAGTACCACATACATGTAACCAAGAAGTTATCACATAACTAGAACCAGTGATTGAAAGGGGGTCAGGCTAACTCGGCACTAGGGCGAACTCAACACTGCGCGGTGACTGTTTCGAGAGTTGAAGTCCACGCTACGCACCGTACCATTTTTTAGCCTTGAATTTCATGTTTTGCATAATTTTACCTCTTGAAATTGTCAACATTACTTCTTTGGTAATCATTTTACAAATTGATATCAAATAATTTGAATTTAAGTGTTTTGAAATGTGTAATTAAATGCGAAATTCAACACAAGTGTTTGCGATCACTTTAACTCTCTGGGCTCACTCCGCGGCGATTTTCTGCCAAGGCCGAGTTCGCCCTAGTGCCGAGTTAGCCCGCATCCATTGAAAGAACTACATGTACATGTATGATGTACTACATGTGATTCCAGTGCTCTGATGAAATATCCACCAAAGGTATGTGGGGATATCAAGATAAACTAATTAAAAACCAAAACTTTAGTGACCTAATCCTCTTAACAGTGACATTTGGGGGGAGATTTTGATTATTTTCCACATATTTCCTATGCAAAGTTGCAAATTTCACTCAGAAAACAATGAAATGCGAAAGAGGCATAATTTCACTTTTAGCAAGAGGTGGTATCTAGGCTTAATCTTTTTTTTGGGGGGGGGGGGAGTTGTTGTCTTTTTAAAGCAATTTAAGATATTTTTGTTATGGGTGATTCAACTTCTTTCATTTTTTGCTCCAGAAAGTTGTAGATGTGGTGCCTAAGCTTAAGATGAATATTGTTATCATTGTTACCATTTAGGTGGAACTATGCTGTTACTCAAAAGTAGGTCTACATGTACATGTATGTGATGACTTCTTTCCTAATAAGAAAGTCAGATAATATTACATGTACTCGTAAGTAATGGTAATGCCAGATTTATAAGGTGCATTTAAAGGGAAGTCCACTGTGGCATAAAGTTAAAGGGAACCTCCACCTTGGTAGTAAGTTGATTTGAATAAAAGAAGAAAAATGAGAGAAAGAGATTAATGAAAGTTTGAGCAAAATACGACAAGAAATAAGAAAGTTGTGAATTTTTGAAGTTGCAATCGATCAATCCTAAATTGGCAACTCTGTGATGTATCTTGCGAGCTCCTCTCTCCTTCTCAGTACATAAAATCTATATATATTCATTTTCTAAGTTTTTGATGAAGGAATATATTGTTTCATACAAGTTTTGTGTAAAAACATATGGGCAATGATTATATCTAAAATGCATGTATGATTGAATATTTTCTTTAGAGAAAATGGGAATCAATGATTTTGGGGTTACAGGGCAATTGGGAGAGGAGCTCGCAAGATATGTCATTGAGTTCAGAGTTGCCAATTTGTGTTTGATTAATTACAACTTCAAATATTAAAAACTTTCTTATTTCTTACTGTATTCTGCTCAAACCTTCACTCATATATATTTCTTTAATTTTTCTGCTGCTTTTGAAATAAACTTGTAATCAGGTTGGACTTTCCCTTTAAAACATAAAAATGAGACAAAGATATCAGTGAGCATTTGAGGTAAATTCAACAAAGGATAAGAAAGTTATGCTTTTTTTTTCAAATTGTGATTGATCAAGCATTAATTGGTAAATCTATGGTTTGTCATGCAAGCACCTCTCCCATTCCTTATGTACTATTTTCTCTGAAGAAAGTATTTAGGTATACTTGTGCCTATAATTGTTGGCCATTTCTTTTTTTGTGCACCCTGCCACCTGTCATGAAATAGATAGCCTTTTATATTCCTTCATCAACCACGAAAAGAATTGAATTGAAAACTAATGGGAGAGGTGCTCACAAGATACATGGAAAAAACAGTTTCCACATTGCATTTAATCAATATACCAACTATCAAAATTATTGGGTTGTTTCCTTCATTGAATTTTCCTCAAACTTTCACTGATTATTTCACTCATTATTCAACTCATTATTCAACTTTTTCTTAAAACGAACATTATATCAGGGTGAAGTTCCCCTTTCATATTGCCTCCCTTATGTGTACACATTATTTGAAATCAAAAGATTTAATACAATATTTTGAAAGAAGCAAGTACATGTATTCTTGAGTATAACATCAAATTCTGGGGGATAGAAAACTTTCCCAAAATGAGAAAACTTTCCCAAAATGTTTCCAACATAAGCAGTCCATCGCTAGCAATGAGTGGAACATTTTTTCGGAGACTGGCCCCATTCTGACTTTTTTAATGAAAAAATTACTGCAGCCTGAAAAAATAACTGTATTAATCTTGACTTCTGGAATAACAGAAAATAATTCTCTCAGAATCAAGCAAAATGTACTGAATGTATCCTAGTTTACTAGTAATGCTATCTACCAAAAGCAATGTTGATGGAAAGTAAATACATGTACTGTCTAACCAGAGACTTTTGCGACATAAAACTTTCATGAGTTGTTAATGACAGACAATTTTTGCAGCAAGAAACTTGCAAATTGCAATAATTTTATGTTGTTTCAACTGTGATTTGATTATTTCGCGGCATGAAACTTTCGCGAATCTGACCACTCGTAAAATTCGCAAAATTTTCATGCACGCTAAAGTTTCCGGTTTTACAGTAATCGCTTTTGACCCAAGGAAGGAAAACAAATCAAGGTACATGTAGTGAATCAATTTACACATTTCATTTCATGCACATTTTTTATTTATATTTAGAAAGCCCTCATTAATTGATTTGTTCAGTGATGTTGATGATATTGTTGGAGTCTTGAAAAATACATTAATTTTGCAGATGATACAAAATAATTTTGCAGATTTGTACTTTCTGTGTTTCAGATGGTTAGATTAAATCGAAGTCAAAAGACTTATTACAACAGTTATTCCTTAAATTTTGAGGGTGTTAAACTGTTTGTAAAAGTATTTTGATTTAAAATGAAAGGAACCAGTAGATAAGGGGCAAGGTTGAAAGATTTTGTAAAGTGAAAGAAGGAGTGATGAGTGAAAGAAAAGAAGAAATGGAGTAAGGACATAAGAGGGGGAGAGAGAGAAATAGAGAGATGAGAGGGAGTGGGGGATTTGAAAACTTTCCTATGTATGATTATGCATGAAATACTAAAATATATTGTTTTTAGATTTATGGCCATATAAGCTAGAGCTTTTTAGTTTGTTATTTTAGGATATAACTTCTTTATTCTTCATCTTTTATTCTTTTTTGCTCTTCTTCCTTCTTCATTGTTGTTGTTCTTCTTCCTCGGACCTCTCCTTTCCTCTCTTTCTATTTTTCCCCATATTCAGTGGCAGATTTAGGGGGGGCACATCTGGCAAAGTCATTGTGCCCTCCCTTTTTGAGATTATGCCCCCCCCCCCCCTTTAGAACCCAAAACCTTTTTTTTTTTTTGGTTGTTACTTGTCAGAGAATGATGGATGGACACTGGACCCCCATAACACCACCCCCCCCCCCCCCCCCCCCCCCCCCCCGCCGAGTGAATTTTAAAGGGCTGGGGGAAAAAAATTTTGTCGACCCCCCCCCCCCCCCCCTCTCACTGAGCGACTTTTGGAGAGCTGACGAGACCCCCAAAAATATGGATCTCCCTCCCAGCAAAATTGACAAACCTGAACTTGTGTGCCCCCCCTTATACGAAATCCTGGATCCGCCCTTGCCGGTATTTTATAGCCTTTTTGCTTTTTTCCTCTTCTCTTTTCTCTCTCTCTCTCTCTCTCTCTTCTTCTTCTTCTTCTTCATCTTCTTCTTCTTCTATATGTCTTTCATAATTTATCACTTTTACCACATCTTTCTCTTTTCATTGTTCTCTATTTTTTTTTTCTTTGTCTGCATGTTACTATCCTCTTCCCTTTTTTATATTTGTGACGTAATTCTCAGATCATTTTTCCTTGATCCTCGATTTTGATATTTGCCTCTCATGCATTTCTTTTTCGGCTTGTCGGCATCATGAGCTGCCGGTGATGTCTCCTGAGTTTGCGAGGAAGCCTTTTTTTTTCTCTTTTTTTTTCAATTCAACTTTGAAAATTTTGCATTTTGAAGTATGAAACTGCATTGTAGGGCACTTTTGATCGCACAGGCATATGGTTTTCGATGTAACATCTTGAAAATACATGATACTGACTTCTCGTTAGATTGAATATTCAATAACGAATTACGCATCCTCCACTATTTTTATATACTGTATTCGTGATTTTAATTGTATGTCGACTGGCCTAGCCTAGGCGCCTGGGAATAGTTTTGACTGGAAGCAATTTTGACTACAGCCGCTTGTAACCAAGATGGCGCTTTTCCAATAACAAATTAAAATTCGCTGCTTCTGGTCGTTACCTCGAAAACCACGTGTATATATGTCTGAGCGAAAAAAAGCAAACCTGCGTTGCGGCGCGGCCGATGTGTACTTTATTTATGCTAGCTAGCTCTGTACTACATGCGCGCGCGCGTATATTGCATGCACGTCACGCTAGTACACTAACTGTACTGTATACGTGAAAACGCTAGCTCAAATATGTCGATGGCTAATGTTGTTAGTTCTCTTCGGGGATAATGCATGTGATCGTCCAAGATCATAGGGAGACTGATAGAGACAATATCAATGGAAACGTGAAGTTTTACATTGCATTTGCAACTTAAGTTAGAAAACAGCATCGCGAAATATATTTCGACAGACATGTTCAACAACTGGAACAGGCCAGGTGGTCCGGGCCCGGGGCCTCCAGGGCCGGGGCCACAAAGACACACGATGATGCCGGGAATGCAGAATCGTCCTCCATTTTATGGACCTGGTTCGGGTCCTGGACCAGGTGGACCCATGCATATGCGTGACCCGCACCACATGGGAATGAGAATGGACAGTATGGGCCCCCAAGGACCTATGCAGGGGCATTGGCGCGGACCAGGACCTGGTAATGCCGGTATGAGGATGATGGGACCAGGTGATACAGGACCAAGAAGACCACCAATGTCGATGATGTCTGGTCCAGGTCCAGGTGGCCCAAGAATGGGAATGCCTCAGGAACAGGATCAGCCAGAACCTTTCCGGATATTATTCAACCAAGCCGCAGAAAGAGATGCTGCAGTCCCACAACAAATGCCACCTGATTCTCGGGTTGGTTCAAAATCAAATTTATGTTTTAAAAATTTTAATTTTAATTTCATTTTAGATTCTGACCTCTTATGAGTTACGTTAAATAATAAATTAGAGTCTAGGCTGTGTATACCACCACACGCATGACGCATGTGTCTCTACCTTACAAAAGTTACAGCCACACACGTCTGCAAAATCATGCAAAATCGAAAAGGAATATTCCACTCTAACATTACTCTCTCTTTCCATTCCCCTCTCCTTCATCTCTTCCATTCTCGATTCATCATAGTTGTCAAACTAACCGTTTTTGTCTTGTCTGCTGTGGGAATGAACCCGGTATCCTGGGGGGGGGGGGGGGCACTCAGTATAGTGTGCGGTGGGTATGTGCGAATCCAAAAGACCTCCATTTTTACCCTCAAATTTCCATTCCAAAGCCACTCATAGGCCCTTGCCTATGTGGGGCTGTGTTCAACATTCACTGTTGCAGCGGTCAAAAACAGACAACAAAATTGCTTTAAGCAAGACATAATTTTCTTAAATTTGCTAGATTACCTAATTCAGGGGCTCTTCAACTCTTACTCTGCCACAAATTTGGGGATTCAGAAATGAAAGTGAAATTTTAAATAATTATTTTCCTCTCCTGTATGAATGATCTAGCCTGGAAAAGGGCCTGCTGATACACACAATAGCTATTGAAGCCTATTTGAACCTTGAAGAAATAATCCCTGAAGCAGCTCTTTCTTGGCTAAACTGGGATGGGATGTGCTGTGCCAGTAGGTGATGGTGCAAACATAGAGGTTGTATGTACAATAAAAACTTTGACGTGCAAGTAAAAACCATGGTACTGTGTTTACAGCATCCTGGAACCTACAGGAGGTTCCAGCCCTCTGATGACAGGGCAGGCAGCCTCCTGGAAGGCAGCTACTGTTGGAGAAGTAACTGCCACAGCTGGTAGGTGGTTCCAGATGCGAATAGTCCGGGGATAAAATGAGAATTTGTAAGCGTCGATTGTTGCTTCTGGGACAGTGAGTTTGAACAAATGATCTCTTCTGCTGATGTATGGAGCTTGGGTTATGAAGTGAGGAAGATGGATATTGACAAGCTGATGGTGTATTCGGTAGAGCATGGTGCTTTGTGCAAGAAGGCGACGTGTGTGCAGCTGATCCCATCCCAGCTTTGAGACAAGTCCCGATGCCGATGTGGATCTTCTATGGTCGCAGGTGACGAAGCGAGCAGCTGTTTTCTGCACCCTTTCAAGGCTTGCAACATTGGTAGAGGTGTAAGGGTTCCATGCTTCAGCACCATACTCCAGCTATGGTCGAACTAAGGCCACATAAGCTTTGGCTTTGACCTCCTTGGAGCAGGGTGAGAGAGTTCTTCTCAGGAGTCCAAGGGTTTTACTGGCTTTGTTGAGAATATGCTGGCAGTGGGTATTCCATCGGAGATCCTTGGATATGGTAACTCCGAGGTATTTGTATGAGTTGACCTTCTCTGTTGTCTCGTTGGAAAGTTGGTAGCTGTGTTGGATGGGAGCTCTCTTCCTAGTAATGGTGAGGGAAGCGCACTTCTTGACATTAAATGCCATGAGCCACTTTGCTGACCAATCTGACAGAGTTTGAAGGTCTTGCTGTAGGATGAGCAAGTTGGCTCTAAGTCACTCACACTTATGCAAGTTTATTGGAGATAAGTTAGCTCTAAGTTAGCTCTAAAAAATGCTAACATGTTGTTTTACCTTTACCTTTACACTCTACCCAAGATTCTGGAAGAATCTCGGGTAAAGGTAAAACAACAGGGCTCAGGGCAGAGTCAGTAGATTAGTAATATCTTATGATCAACAGATCAAGTCTTAAATCAATTCAAAACTTCAATATCTTTTTTCCAATAGTCCTACATGTAGCTACAATTAGTGAACAAGTTTGAAGCCTGCAAGTGATTGGTCTATTATAATCAAATCCTTTTAGTTGTTAAAAACAAAGAAAAAAAAGGTTTTTTCCCCACTGACATTGCTTGTGAATGCCAATGATTTGAATTGCAGTAAGTCTAGATCTAGTAAAATGTGCCTTTCATTCACTACTAGTATGATGGTATGGTAATAATGATAACATACCGTTCCAATTAAACGCAACTCAAAAAATTAAACGCAACTCAATTTTCAACCAATCAGGATCGTGTATTTGGGACTTGCGTTTAATTTTTTGAGTTGCGTTTAATCGCAACTTTTTATGCAAGAGGGCCCTGGGGATATTTATTTGTATTTAAGTTAGTGTATGATTTCATCTGATATATGAAAGACCCAATGTTCTCTCTTTTTTTTTTAGTAAAAGAAGAAATTTTCTGATAAAGTTAATTCGGCAGGTTTGAGAGGGGTTTTACACCGTGATACATGTCCCATACATGTACATGTATGTTATCAAAACAATGTAACATGGACTTACTTGTACACAAAAGGCATGGTGGAAAAAATAACCTATATGACCAGGGCCTTCTTTCATAAAAAGTTGCGATTAAACGCAACTCAAAAAATTTAACGCAAGTCCCAAATACGCGATCCTGATTGGTTGAAAATCAAGCTGTGTTTAATTTTTTGAGTTGCGTTTAATCACAACTTTTTATGCAAGAGGGCCCAGGGGTCCTAAACTTAGCTACGCAGGTCTTAAAGCTAGAAGTGAAATGCGACATGTTCATCTCACCAAACTTTTGGTGTGACTGAGCAATGAGAATATCATGTACATGTACGCTTGCCAAAAAGAATGAGTAATTTCCCTTTATTTTTGTGATATTATCCCTATTCGGAAATTGGGATGAAATTTACATTAGTCAGCTTCAAAATCAAGATTTGCATTCATTTTTTTCGTGTGCGTAGCTTTAGAACCCTTTCATTTTGTTGAATAAAAATTGACGCAGGCATCGACATCAACTTAAAAATAAATGTTATTCACATTCGTCCGCCATAATTTTCTTAGCGATTTAACTTCAGAATATGTAGATTGTAAAGTAACCAAAGTAAAAAAATTTGCAGAAATCACTGAATATAAAAATGACTTTTTAGTGGCTGAAAACAAAATATGTAGCTTTAGGTCCCCTGTCATGCAGTGACGTGAACTTTTATGTTTCTGGAATTCTTGTTCCCCTAATTTTCTGCACATTTTACAGATTGATATAATATTTTAGTTGAATTTCTTATTTTGAAGGTATGACATTTTTTTTCCTCCCAAAATTTGGTGTTAAGCTTTGCAGAGATTTGTATGTAGTGTGTACAATACACTGTTTTTGAAGAGATTTGTATGTAGTGTGTACAATACACTGTTTTTGATGATTTTCAGAGATTTGGCAAAATCCTTGAAGGGGTCCTACAGCATACATGTAGGTGAACACTGACCAAAGGCTTTTATTTGCATTTAAGTTAAAGGGCAATTCAACCTTTGTAATAAGTTGATTTGGGTGAAAGCAGGAAAATGAGAGAAGCAGGATGGTGAAATTTTGAAAGATTTCAAACAAATGATAAAAAAGGTATGATCATTTGAAAAATAAGATCACTAAAGGCCACCGCACACCTTACGATTGGTCTGCGATTCGACTTGTGAAATAAATCGCTATGGCAATAAATATTGGCATTTTAACAAATGAAATCTACCCTATTCAGGTTTTGAAAAGTAATATGAATACTAAACATAGGGTTTTGGTGAGCTGTCAGCTTTCTACAGGGAATAAGGGCAAAATTAGTTTCAAATCGTAGGCAGTCGTTCGATTTTTATGACGTCACCACAACTCGGAGCCGATTCGGCCATTCCACCGACTAGAAAACTCGGCAAAGGCCGGATTATCGATTTTACTATCTGTATGACTTTTCAGACCCTCAATCAAAAATATTTTTCGTTTTTAAATGATTTGTAAAATGATATTACATTTTCACCTAAAATCGGATCGCAGACCGATCGTAAGGTGTGCGGTGGTCTTAAACCTATGCAAATCTCAATTTTCATGGTCAACTCTCTCAGACCGAGACCGGGACCTTTATAAGTCTAAAGAAATATGAGAAGCAACAAATGTTAGCAGATAGCCTTATTAAAAATTGTGAGCCAGTTACAAAATATCTTGAAATTACTCCTGTTTGATTACTTAGCAAGGCAAACAATTTCTCCAAACTTTGCAATTTTTTTAGTCAGGTCTCGACCGGTTTTCAGAAGACCTTGAGGTCCAAGAACAAGACCTTGAGCCTCTGAGACTGAGATTGAGACCAAGACTTATAGGTCCAAGACCCTATGAAAACGGGTCTCGAGACCTACAACACTGTTCTGAACATATTTTCATAACAGACACTTGTGTCTCTGTTTTTTATGATTTTATGGATTCAAGCTTTCCATATGAACTGAAAAGATTTTTTTGTCTAGATATTAATTTATAATTTTTAAATGTTTAAATCCCTCATTTCTAGCATGAAGAGGTGAAACTGAGAAGTCTTCAGGATCAGGCCCTACAGTGGCAGTCAACAGCCCCTGTTCGACAGCAGGTAGAAACCGTAGAACAGCAGTCAGCTCCTCAGGACCAGTGGCAGAACTACCAGAAACAGATGCAAGCTTATCAGCAGCAATATCAGCAGTGGTACCAAAATCAAGAGGCTGCCTTGAAAAATGTTAAACTGGTAGGTTCATCCAAGAAAGACATGGTAGTGGGGCAGTTCTGTGAAACTTGTCCCATATGATTTATTTAGTTTATCTTTCAATTCATCAAAATAGATGACTTGATCTGACTATTTACTATTGTGTCTCTCTGGTATGTGTTTAAAATGACAACACAATATTTCATTAGTGATGTATGTATGTAACATCATTGGGATAGAAATGTTGACTTGTCATAATGCCTTATACATGTATGTCATACAAAGTTTAATAAAGGAGAATGAAACCCTGGGGAAATCTCAATTTTAATGAAAAAAGAGGATAAAGAGAAGCAATTTAAAAAAAGTTCCATCAAAATCAGTTAAGAAATGAGAAAGTTATGAAAGTTTGAAAAGTCGCAATTTATTTTCTATGGCCATCCTCAAATTGGCAATGTTGCTTCAAAGTGACAGGTTTAGTAGTACAACTCTCAATAACTTTTGGTACACAAAATTTCATATTTTCCCCATTATCTCTCAAGGTACAGGTTGTCTCCTTAGCTCAAGATATATCATGGGAAAATGTATTTGACACAACATATGATGAGTTCACAAATAGACAAGCAGCATCTTTAGAGATAATGGAGAAAATATGAAATTTTGTGTACAAACATATATTGAGAGTTGTACTACAAAACCTGCCATTTTGAAGCAACATTGCCAATTTGAGGATCGCCATAGAAAGTAAATTGAGATTTTTCAAACTTTCATTTCATAACCGATTTTGATGTAACTTTTTAAAAATTGCTTCTCTCTATCCTCTCTTTTCATTAAAATGGATATTTCTCCAAGGTTTCATTCTCCTTTAAGAAACTTTAGCCTAGTTTGTCTGTCAGCCAGCTTCATAGATTAATCTTGTTAAATTGAGTGTCCACTAAATCTTCAAGCTTGTTATCAGACATGTGCACTGAATAGTCTTTTATTTTTTCATTTTTCTTTATTGTTCTTATTTGACACTATTCAGTTTTAGGATTGTCTTTTTTTTAGCAATAAAGAAGATAAACTAGAGGGGCCGTCAAAGGCGGCAGACCCACGCCTTGGCGGTGCTACAGAGTAGTTGCAATACTATACTATGTGGTCAAAACTGAAATCTACATTGGGTGATTTCACGCTCGGTGTTGGTGTTTGTGGTTAGTGTTTATTTTGCCGCGAAATCATGATCTAACACCGACTATGAAATGAAAAAAAAATCAGTCGGTGTTAGGTGTTGACCTCTGATTTTCTGGCGTAGTTCCGGTTGCCGGTGTTTAATTTTTGTCAGATGTTGTCTGCTGAACCGAGCTCGGCAGCCGGTGTTTAATTTCATGTACAAAATTCCGTTCACTAATACTATACCCTAGGGATTAAGAAATTTTCATTTCACGTTCGGTGTTGGTGCTGGTGTTGCTACTTGTATGCTAGATACGGGAAATTTGGGGGATTAGCCGTGAGAAATAAAGTCAGTAGGCATCATTCGAAGTGTAATTTTACAGGTGTTATGAGGTAGTATGTTCATATAGGTCTGAAATTAAATCTAGGCCAACATTTAGTCCAACGTTCGATCTAGAGCACACGGAAAGGAACTAGATCTACCTTTGCTTTTTAAAGGGGCGGAATGAGTGAATAAAAAATCCTATCTAGTTTTTTTTCCAGATAGATTTGATAAATATGATGTTCGATATTCCGTAGTAAAAGACCCAGAGAATCCACATTATTAACTAGGATGAGTTCTAAATCAACAATCACAATGCAAAAGTAATGAAACTTTCCGGCTAATCTGAGCCGATGCCCGAAATTTGGCCGTTTGCCATGTACGCGCTGGGCCGTCCGATCCGGCGTCTAGCTGCATTAGCTACCGCAGCATTTTCTGCTGCAAGTGAGAAACTCGAGAGAAATTAAATCTAAACTTACTGTTCCTATCAATACTATCCATTTCTGTGAAGTTTCTTACCGGTCTCTAGATCAAATAAGGATTGCTTTTAGAATCACCGGACTACTCGGGCAATTTTACGATATTCTAGACTAATAATTCAGTAGTTAAAAACATTTTTTTCTTCCTGTTGAGAATGGTGCTGACGCCATTACCAGTGTTAAGCTATCGATGCGCTTTGTTGGGATATCGGTATCGGCTCCTTAAATCTGATACGTGCGAAACGGTGATCTTATACTATAGAGTCAAAACTAGAAGGTCACACAGAATTTGCAGGGATCAACCAATCATCACCAAAATCTAATCGATTCTTTCCTGTCACTATCCAAACAATCCCTTAAAATTTGGTGCAAATCCGTTCACCCGTTCTCTAGTTATCTTGTACACAAACAAACAAACAAACAAACAAACAAACAAACAAACAAAAAACTAGAGGGGCCGTCAAAGGCGGCAGACCCACGCCTTGGCGGTGCTACAGAGTAGTTGCAATACTATACTATGTGGTCAAAACTGAAATCTACATTGGGTGATTTCACGCTCGGTGTTGGTGTTTGTGGTTAGTGTTTATTTTGCCGCGAAATCATGATCTAACACCAACTATGAAATGAGAAAAAAATCAGTCGGTGTTAGGTGTTGCCCTCTGATTTTCTGACGTAGTTCCGGTTGCCGGTGTTTAATTTTTGTCAGATGTTGTCTGCTGAACCGAGCTCGGCAGCTGGTGTTTAATTTCATGTACAAAATTCCGTTCACTAACACTATACCCTAGGGATTAAGAAATTTTCATTTCACGTTCGGTGTTGGTGCTGGTGTTGCTACTTGTATGCTAGCTACGGGAAATTTGGGGGATTAGCCGTGAGAAATAAAGTCAGTAGGCATCATTCGAAGTGTAATTTTACAGGTGCTATGAGGTAGTATGTTCATATAGGTCTGAAATTCAATCTAGGCCAACATTTAGTCCAACGTTTGATCTAGAGCACACGGAAAGGAACTAGATCTACCTTTGCTTTTTAAAGGGGCGGAATGAGTGAATAAAAAATCCTACCTAGTTTTTTTTCCAGATAGATTTGATAAATATGATGTTCGATATTCCGTAGTAAAAGACCCAGAGAATCCACATTATTAACTAGGATGAGTTCTAAATCAATAATCCAAATGCAAAAGTAATGAAACTTCACGGCTAATCTGAGCCGATGCCCGAAATTTGGCCGTGTGCCATGTACGCGCTGGGCCGTCCGATCCGGCGTCTAGCTGCATTTAGCTACCGCAGCATTTTCTGCTGCAAGTGAGAAACTCAAGAGAAATTAAATCTAAACTTACTGTTCCTATCAATACTATCCATTTCTGTGAAGTTTCTTACCGGTCTCTAGATCAAATAAGGATTGCTTTTAGAATCACCGGACTACTCGGGCAATTTTACGATATTCTAGACTAATAATTCTTCTTCGTTGAGAATGGTGCTGACGCCATTACCAGTGTGACTCTATAGTTCACCGTGCGTTTCGCACGTATACCGTACCGCTGTTCAGATTTAAGGAGCCGATACCGATATCCCAACAAAGCGCATCGATAGCTTAACACTGGTAATGGCGTCAGCACCATTCTCAACGATTAAGAAGACTAGAAGGTCACACAGAATTTGCAGGGATCAACCAATCATCACCAAAATGTAATCGATTCTTTCCTGTCACTATCCAAACAATCCCTGAAAATTTGGTGCAAATCCGTTCACCCGTTCTCTAGTTATCTTGTACACAAACAAACAAACAAACAAACAAACAAACAAACAAACAAACAAACATACGGAACCCTTTACATAACCCTGCCGATTTCATCGGCGTGGGTAACAAATAAACATACAAACATAACGGAACCCTTTACATAACCCTGCCGATTTTATCGGCGTGGGTAACTACAGATTGCTGACAGAAGAATTTAACAGTAAAATTAAAAGGGAATTCCACAATGATAACAACATGTTTTTGATGTACTTAATCAGAAGAACCAGGGAAATAGATCATGATGAAAATTTTAAAAAGAGGTAACTTTATGAATGACGGAAACTTGAGGTCAAAATGCATGAGAATGTCATATTGGCCATGTCACTGTAATGTGATGAAGGAGTACATGTAATCATACCTTTGAATGTTATTTACACAAAGTATGGAGCATGCTTAGAAAGTGAATTCAAAATTTCAAATTCAAATTCAATTTGTTTTCTTCCATTAATTTTCGGATTTCCAAGAATATTTTTTAAGTGATACTGTTTCTGTTAAAGGGATTCGGTAACTTTGTGGAGGCTTGATTTAATAAAGTGTTGAATTCTGATATATGTCTTGTATAATGATGTTCAGATGGATAAATAAATAGCCAGGCATGGAAAGGTTTTCAAATATATAATGCTATTATTAAGATATCTATGACTGAATACTCCCATTTACGAAAGCGTATGGCCATACGCTTTAGTCTAACACTGAGTCTATGGGGGAAAATGAGTCTGGCATTTTCGGTCACTTGCATTTGTTTACTTTTGTGAAGCACATGATGATTCTGAAGTGCTTTTTTTCCTGGGCTTCATTTTTACACCATCTATATATTAATACTCAAAACCGTTTTTTGTGGTCGCAAAAACATTTTTCCTCCGCCGTGTCCGCTCTCGCCGTTACGCGGGATCGGTGGCATAATTCCACGGCCCATGTCTCCCGTATTCCGCATGCCACGCCGACCCCGTCGTCGCCGTCGACGTCTCTAAACGTGATTTGGGGAGATTTTGGGGGGGACGGGCAGGGCCGAAGGAACGGCTGCTTTCCGTATGGATCCCTTGCACGACGGCGGTGTCGTCAGTCGTGCACCCTCCCTTATATGGCCCATCACAGGCACGGCATGGCAGGTGACGAACATTGTTGTTCATGATGAGTATCAACTTGCATTGTGCGACCCGTGTTAGACGACTCGCGTTAGCCATCTTGCTAATCTTACTCTTACCGGGGGGAACCCCCGTAAGAAAATAATTATGGCATGGGTATGTCCTATAGTGTCACAGGCTCCATAGAGCTCGATGGTATGTGTAGGTATGTATTCAATTGTTTGATCGTACACTTTGTGATCAGTACACCATAGGAGCAGCACCCACGCACTGCGATGCAATGGGACGCGATCGACGATGCATATCGCATGCATGCAATTTGTATGTACACACATAGTTGACTATGGTTTCCCGATCGAGCTTACAAATACACTGTACTACGTACATTCTAAGGTTGATTTTGGACGTGAGTGATATTATTTAGAACTAAAAAACTGTTAGAAACTGTATTTACGGACTTCCTTTGACCTATTTTCTCTGTATTTAGTTAACAACTGATGGAATTCTTCTCTTTTTAGACTCTATCACGGCGGCGCTGCACTGTGAGCTGAGCAGTATCAGCGCTGCAGCCTTGGCTGCGTGATATGAACTCCGGGGGAGATCACGGAGAGACCAGGGGTAAATGACTAACTGAGCAGCTTATTTGGAGATGTCCAAGGTTGACTTTGGACATGAGTGACATTCTTGAGACCAAAAAAGTTGCAGTATAGTATTTGTGGACTTTGTTTGTCCCTATTTTCTCCATAATTAGTTAAAAACTAATGGCATTCTTCTCTACAATATAAAGCCGGTACTCTGTCATGGCAACGCCAGCACTCTGAGGCTGAGCTGTTGTAAGGGTTGGCTGGCTGAACTCCAGGGGAGGAGTCCGGCAGTAAATGCCTTACAGAGCCGCTTATTTCAAGATTGGAAACAGTTTACTTATCATCTTTTTTAAAAATTATTATTACTGCAGTTAAAATTTGATGATAAATTCATCTTACCGTATGAGAAGATTCTACATATATCCGTTGAAGAATTAATCGAGTATATTCATATGCTGAAGGCATGGGCGTAGATAGCGGGGGCGGGTGGCTGAATTCAATATAAGTTTAATAAACCAAAATTTGAAACTAATTTTTCACTACATTTTTTTGCGCTCGAATCCCGTGGATTTTCCACGGGCGCTGCTAGTATTATATACACTGATAGCATGTAAGGCCAGGCAGCTCAGATTTTATCAAGCCTCTACAAAGTTACCAAATCACTTAAATGTTGTTAGGTGATATCATGAGTTATAATTACTAGTACCTTAAAGGAGAATGAAACCCTGCCCAGGAAAAAAATCTGTGTTAATGAAAAGAGAGGACAGAGAGAAGCAATTTTAAAAAAGTTCCATCAAAATCGGTTATGAAATGAAAAAGTTATGAAAGTTTGAAAAGTCTCAATTTATTTTCTATGGCGATCCTCAAATTGGCAATGTTGCTTTGAAGTGACAGGTTATAACTCTCCATATGTTTTCTACACAAAATTTCATATTTTCCCCATTATCTCTCAAGGTGCAGCTTGTCCACTTCTTAGCTCAAGATATATCATGGGAAAATGTATTTGACACAACATATGTTGAGTTCACAAAAAGACAAGCAGTATCATTGGAGAAAAGGGAGAAAATTTTGTGTAAAAAACATATTGAGAAATGTACTCAAACCTGACATTTTGAAGCAACATTGCCAATTTGAGGATCGCCATAGAAAGTAAATTGAGACTTCAAACTTTCATAACTTTTTCATTTCGTAACCGATTTTGATGGAACTTTTTTTAAATTGCTACTCTATCTCCTCTCTTTTCATTAAAGGGATTGATTAACTTTGTGAAAAATTGTGAAATCAGCTCAAATGCAAGTGAATTGTGTGCAATCCTCTAACTACATATATAATTAAGGATATGTGAAAGTATGAGAGAAAATGGAACCCGTTTACTATTCTAAAAAAGAGAAAATCGTGATCGATCGCTAGCGCAAGTCGCTCGGCTTCTTCGCTGTGTTGCAGTCACAAAAACCAAGCTCCGGTGCTTGGCGATTTCAGAGCGGGTTTCCAGCCCGTATGGTATTCTGTGATAGAGCAAGGTATGCCAACCGTAAGAGTTCTTCAGGGTTCGGTGGTACTCTATCCCGACATCAATGTTCAGTCGTAAATATCTTGATATATAAACGACCGATCAGCTTATAAAACTCAGGCGATTCCTGTCTGACCTAAAGGTTTGCAATTATGATTGCAGCATTAGCTGGAACAGTGATTTTTTTTTTCAATCCTGGGCAAAGTTAATCAATCACTTTAAAATGGATACTTCCCCAGGGTTTCATTCTCCTTTAATGTATTCTACATGTCAGGGCTCTTGTTATCTTTTCTTGAAGGAGGCAGTTTGTATTTTATAGGAAGTACCATCATTGCGAGGGAGCGGAGAGACCGAGGAGGGGGGGGGGGGTGTATCCCCCTCCCACGGTAGAGAGCTTTTGCATTTTTTCACTTGAAATCATGTAATCTGGTGCATACCCAAGAAGAAAAATGTTGAATTAATAATTTCTACCTTTTCATTTTTATATGTATATTAAACTTACATATTAAACAAAAAGAATCACATGATCATACATAATGATTATTGAATTAAAACAGCCCCCAAAATACCCTCTTTTTTTGAGAGAGCTTTTTTTTTTTGTTGTATTGTGCCAGATAAAAAGAGCTCATGTAATTTATGTTAAAGTTTTTTTGGTTTGACAAGACAAACATCTTCGCATTGCACTGCGGTTCTCTGGTGCTGTAAAGTCAGACGCTGTCTGCAGACACTCTCTGGTCTGGCTACTTTCAAGCAGTCTTCTTTACACATGGTGGAAATACTCAAACTCAAATTTCCCCGGCAAATATTTTTGGCAGTGTGGAAATTTACATCCCATGATCTGCTTTTAAAAAATCGTAAATAATATTGACAATGTCACACTGACCACTGGTATTGTTAATGATAGCATCTTTATTGGTGGTGAGTGCGAATTATAGATGATTTATTTTATAACTATGATTATCATCACTACAGTTATTAAAGTAAATTCAGCACAAATGCAGTCTCGCATGATAATTGTACTGCCTACGCTGCAGGCTACAGCCTACAGTAGATCCAGGTCAACGTACTTGCCATAATTATTTTTGGGGCCATGTTTGCTTATGTGCTTGCATTAATGCATTTATTTTGTAAGTTATAGGAATTATAGCCAGCAAGAAATGAGTGTAAAGGCAGCAAGTTTTACCAGTTACCGGGTTTTCATGATAGCCCTACTACATGTACTTGTACATTTCCTCTTTACATTTCTTCCCTAATGTAGGGACACTGATTTTCAGCATTCACGGAAAACGGACGGAATTCACGGAAATGACCATTTGAAAGGGAAAATGCAATTTGGAACGGAAAGTCACGGAAAACCCCTTTCACCTCAACATATTTCATTTTTTCCAGAATAAAATCGTAAAACTAACACTATTCTTGTGATTTGTTATGCAGTGAAAAAATATCGGGCCTAAAATCATGGTTAATAACTCTGAATACTTAGCGATATTAGTCAGATTCTTCAGAGACAGGGCGCTGCCATTTTGTTTCGCTGGACCACTGGAGATTGTGACACACAACACGGTACAATAGGAGCAGCAAATCCCTATTATGCAAGCTAGGCGCATACTCATGCGGCCAAGAGGAAAGTAAGGCGAGATTGCTGAACACAGCCAGCACATTTTGAGTAAGGGGGCTGGCTTGTGCGCCTAGTATTACGTAGACGTAATACTAGGCGCGCACACGCCAGCAGCAGGCACTAAGTGCAGCAAGATTGTACACACACTGTTGTACAGTTCGAAAAAGGGGCTAGCGTGTGTTCCTAACATCGATCGATCGCTGACATGACAGCCAAGACTGAAATGTTTTCGTCGACGTACGTACGTACTTCGGTACGATAGAGTGCTCAGAAATCGTAAGAGTTCTGTGCATCATGTTGAAATAATCTGCTTGGTGGGTACTACACAGGTTTTCATGGTTTGTCACGTAAGATTCCTTTTTGATCCAGTCATGATTATGAAATGCAAGTCGAATACCTGTATTTCAACTGACTCTGTAATGTTCAAAACTTTAATAAAACATTTGTACCTTACAAGTTCATGTTTGTATGCAAATCTTATGTAAATGGAATTTTAGTTTTTTCATGTGTACAAAGTCTATGGCAAAACGGAATTTACGTTTTTCAGCCCATCTGAAACGATTTTCTGAAACGGAAAAAGCCATTTTTTGAAATGGAAAATCAGTGTCCCTACTAATGTCTAGAGCATTTCATTGATGCATGTGTGCCTATTGAACATTCTATACATGTCGTGAATCAATTTTTTTCTATTTTGTTGTTTATCCATGCAGGAAGACTTGAAGGAAAAGAAGGCTACTTGTGAAAAGCAGCTCACAGACTGGAAAACTCAGTTTGATCAGTGGGTGGATCAGCACAAGAAACATCCTAACAAGGAACAATTTGATCAGTATCAAAATCAGTGGAAAACATGGCAAACACAGATGGAGAGCATGGTGAATTCACTGGAAACGCAGATCAAAATAAAAGAGACTTCTCTTCAGAAGAACTCCTCTAATAATGCAACAACTTCCCAGGCACCTGGTTCTGTTGGTGGTAGTGTAGGAACAGTGACTCCACAAGGTGCAAATATAGCATTGCCATCAGCTGGACAGGGAATGGTTCCACCTCATGGTAGTGGAATGGGACAAGGACCATCAATGGGGTCTGCACCTAGCAGTCAGAGTGTAGCTACAGTTCCAAGTGGACCTGGGATGGGACAGGGGCCTAGGGGACTTGGAGTAGGATCCAGACTAACAGGGAGTGGGATGGGACCAGGACCTAGTGGAACAAATCCTGGATTAGCACCTGTTATGCCTGGCGGACCAGACATGGGCCTAAGACAAAGTGGACCATCCCCAGGGCAAAGGCCTAGCGAAAGCAGACCAAACACTGGACCTGGATTTCCAGGCCCAAAAGGACAGATGCCTGGAAAAGATAGTTTTCCTTTCCCTTTTCCTGATGATTTTCCATTTCCAGGGGATATTGACAATTTCCCCTTCCCTGATATGAAAAAGTTAGATGCAATGTTTTCAGGTAGTTTTAAGCCTGATGACTTTCCATTTCCTTTCCCTGATTTTCCAATGCCACATGGTATGATGGGACCTGACTTCCCGTTACCTGAAGGACTGAAACCAGAAGACATGACCAAAGATATGGAAGAATTCATGAAGCAGATGGAATCAGAACTAGGTCATGTTTCTGTGGATTTTCCATCAACCCCAAAGGGTAGCAATCTAGTCGATCAGAATAAACGGCAAGCTTTAAATGCCAAAGCATCCCATGGACCTGTAGACTTAGAGAGGGGTCTACACGGGATGGACAGAGATTCTGCTGGGATGGTAAGACATCCAATGGGAGGAGGTATGCCAGGAATGGAGAGGGCCCCGACAGGAATGGATAGAGGCCCAACAGGAATGGACAGAGACCTGCGAGCTATGGAGAGACACCCACAACACTTTGATAGAGGACTATCAGGAATAGAGAGGGGCCCAAGAGAAATGGATACAGGTCTCCAGGGAAGGGATAGAGGCCCAGCAGGAATGGACAGAGACCCTCTAGGAATAGACAGGGGACAAGCAGGAATGGGTAGAGGTCCACCAGGTATGGATAGAGGCCCAACAGGAATGGATAGAGGCTCAACAGGAATGGATAGAGGCCCAGCAGGAATGGATAGAGGCCCAGCAGGAATGAATAGAGGCCCAACAGGAATGGATAGAGGCCCAGCAGGAATGAATAGGGGTCTGCCAGGAATGGATAGAGGTCCACTTGGAATGGATAGAGGCCCGCCTAATATGGATAGAGGACAAACAGGAATTGATAGAGGACCACCTGAAATGGATAGAGGTCCACATGGAATGGATAGAGGCCCACTTAATATTGATAGAGGCCCGACAGGAATGGATAGAGGCCCGTCTGGCAGCAGAGGCCCACCTAATATGGATAGAGGACTGACAGGGATGGATAGAGGTCTACCAGGAATGGAATGGGGTCCACCAGGAATGAAAAGAGGCCCACCAGGAATGGAAAGAGGCCCACCAGGAATAGAAAGAGGTCCACCTGGGATTGAAAGTGGCCTACCACGGATGGATAAAGGCCTGCCAGGAAAAGAAAGTGGTGCACCACGGACCAATAAATTTCAACCTGGTGTTGGGAATGTTCTTGCTGGACTGAAGACAGGTCCACCCGGTATGGATAGTGAACAAGCAAGAATGGACAGAGGGCCACCAGGAATAGACAGCGGCCCACCAGGTATAGAAAGAGGCACATCAGGAACTAGTAGAAGTCAACTGGGTTTAGGGAGTGTTCTTGCTGGACTGAAGACAGGTCCAACCGGTATGGATAGTGAACAAGCAAGAATGGACAGAGGCCCACCAGGAATAGACAGCGGCCCACCAGGTATAGACAGAGGCACATCAGGAACTAATAAAAGTCAGCTGGGTTTAGGGAGTGTTCTTGCTGGACTGAAGACAGGTCCACCCGGTATGGATAGTAAACAAGCAAGAATGGACAGCGGCCCACCAGGAATAGACAGCGGCCCACCAGGTATAGACAGAGGCACAATAGGAACTAATAAAAGTCAGCTGGGTTTAGGGAGTGTTCTTGCTGGATTGAAGACAGGTCCACCTGGTATGGATATTAACAAACCAAGAATGGATAGAGGCCCACCAGGAATAGACAGCGGCCCACCAGGAATAGACAGCGGCCCACCAGGTATAGACAGAGGCGGGTTAGGAACTAATAGAAGTCAACTGGGTCTAGGGAGTGTTCTTGCTGGATTGAAAGAAAGTCCACCAGGAATTGATATTGGACCTCCTGGCACAGACACAGCTCCCCCGGGTGTGGAGATGAGACCTCCTAGCATGGACAAGGGACCCCCAGGAATAAATATAGCCCCTCCAGTTATGGATATGGGTCCTCCTGGAATGGAAAGAGGACCTCCAGGGGTGGACAGGTCACCTCCAGTCATGGGTACAATGCCTATAAGTTTGACCAGGGCTCCTCCTGGTCCTCCTGGTCCTCCTGGAGTCGATGTAGGACCACCTGGTGCAGACAGTGATATGCATATCTATCCTTTAGGTGTTAAGCAACCTCCCCCTGCTTTTGGACAAAGACCAATTGAAGATGGTCCCCCAGGTGTTGATACCATTGCCCCTGGAATTCCTCGTTATCCTCTAGGCTCAACACAAGGTCCAGCAGGATTCGGAAACTCATCTTCATTTCAAGATAGCAGCTTTAAAGAGCCAATGCCTCCTGGTATGGAGCCTATGAATAAGCCCTTTGCTCCTCCAGAACCTGCCACTTTCCCACGAGATCCTGCACCTCCTGGGATGGATGAGACATTTCCACCAGGGATGGAACCAGAACAGGAAAGTCAGCAAATTACCAAAAATGAACAGTCACAACCACAAGAAGAAAATCTAAGTGAATTTGAAAAGAAACAAAACAAGCCACTCTTCCCTCCACCATCCAAAGGTTTGACACAACATTCCTATCAACTTGGACAAACCATACCAATTACAGGTATGGTGAAAGATTCTTTTGGGGCCAGCTCTTTTGTTTCAGCTAAACAGACATTAACCCCTAGCCCACTTGCTGGATATGAGTCATTAGAATCTGTAAAGGCAAAGATGGAAGAAAAGAAGAAAGAAGAATCCAAGTCAGAGGATAAAAAGAAAGGAAAAGGAAAAAAGGGGAACATGAACATGCCTGCAACCATTAAATTTGGTGATTATAAAATTGCTAAAGATTCTGATGAACCTGTCAAGACGGAACCTTCCAAAGTGGAAAAGGATGAATCATCCAAAGATCAGTCATCGAAAGAAACAGCATCTACAGAGGAAAAAGCTGAGGAGAAGGATACAAAAGCAAAGAAGTCTGAGGAAAGTTCACCTCCTAAAGAGGTTTCTAAAAGGGTAGCTATTCGTAGCACCTTACCATTCCTTACAGATTCTACAACCAAATCTATGACTCCTTCATCGATAGGTGAGCTATTCAAAAAGAACTCTTCAACCCCTCCAGCATTCAGCAAAGATGTAAAGACTTCACTCAGGAGCTACAGGAAAGCAGCTGAAGATGACGAGGAGGAAGAAGAAGCTCCTAACTCTAAAAAGGTAATGAAAACTACATATATGTATTTCGAATTCAAATGTTCTTTTGAATCCCATATAATGTTATAATTATTACTTACCTCATGAAATATATATTTTTAAAACTGAATGAAAGTAGAAAAGTAGTATGAATATATAGGAGTGGACAAACACTCTTTTAGTTGGAAGTTTTAGGTCTAAATAAGCCTCAAAATGACCAATTCAACAGAAGAATAATAAAACCAGAAACTTAAATAAATTTAGCTGCTGGTCGAGATTCAAGAATATTTCATGCCTTGAAATTTATGATTCACAGGACTGAATTCTTATGATTCCAAAATGGCAAATTTTAACAATCTGCCAAATTTGAGTGTCAGTGTACAGTGTATCTGAAATGCAAATTTTGGATCATTTATCCAGTGACTGAAATCAGTACTTTTTTATTTCTATTTGATATATAGAAAAAGGATGCAACCAAAAGAGATTATAGGGGACGGGATGACTCATTACGCACTACGGCTCCATCTCCCCCAAGGTCATATCGATCACCAGATCGGAAGTCCAAGAGATCTCGATCTCCAGACAGAAGGAGGCGGAGATCCCGCTCTAGATCACGTTCACCCGACCGCAGGAAAAGAAAACGGGATTCTCCACCACGCAAGAGAAGCTCATACTCTCCAAGCAAAAAACGGTCACCCCAAAGAAACAAGAACTCTCGCTCCCCGAGTAGAGGCAGGAGCAATAGATCCCCAGATCGGAGAGATCGGAGAGATGACAAATACAGAGAGAAGGAAAGGAGGGACAGGTACCATGACACAGACTATGACAAAGATTCTGAAAGGAGGGGTGGGAAGCCAAGTACAGAAGCATTTGATAAGTTGCGAGAGTTGATCTATGACACCCTGGTGCGCCATCCTGATGACAAGCCAAGGGATTCTTCACATGGTGACAGGCGGCACCCTGATGATAGAGACCGCTTGGAGCAATCAAGGTCTCCTTATAGCTTGGACAGGTCTAGATCTCCCCTGCGTTCAAGAAGAGAAAACTATTACCCAGAGGCTGATAGGCCAAGGATGCAATACCCTCCACCACGTAGAGACTACGAAAGGGATCCTTTGAGGGATCGGCCCAGAAGCCCACCAAGGGATTCACCCAGGGATCTTCCATGGTCAACTCAAAGGGAGCCTCCTAGAGATGTTGACAAAGATGCCTCTCAAGACAGGTGAGAAGAAGTCTATTATGTTACACTTATCGGAGACCAGAGGAAATTCGGTATAGCCACAATCAGGGTGCAAAACCATTTGCACTTGGGGTCCAAAATGAAGTATGCAATGGAGTTGTTTCATCAACCCCAAATTGTTCATGAATACCCTTGGGTTAACACCCTGCAATATCCGGAAGGAAACTATCTTGGTTATCATTTTATGAACAGCAACACAACGGGGTGAGGTAGGTGTTACGGACACTACGCAAAGCTACAAAAATGGAATTTTCCAGCATTATTTATCTTAATACTAAAATATTTTGCACTTCTTTTTGGAATTTAATGGCAATTTGTGAAAAATAAAACAATTCGCACTCACTTCAGTCCATAAAATAGATGCAGTATATACATCAGTGGCAACGAAAGGTCAAATCTCATAAATGCCAGTTATTTCAAAACCTGAAACTTTTTAAAAAGCCAACCAAACACTGGTAAATGAGACAAATTCCAAACTTTAGTCCCATCTGTATACATATAAAAACAAATGAACTTGCTAGGAAGGCTTGTTCACTATCATAAGTTGTCCAAAATAACTTATGTACAATTTCCAGTAGGGTGTTACGGACACTACATATTATACATATTATTCATTGGTGCAATATATAAGTTATCCATTTGCTTTTTTCCTGTCATTATTGTTGTTGCTGCATATCTTGATGCCTAATTACAATTTTAAATTCAACAGAGAGTATCTTTTCAAATCTGTTCATTGCAGTTTTTCAGTCTGAAGTACAAAAGCTGAAAAACCCCAGTAAAATGCATCTTCAAATTGTTATAAGTTGATAGAATTAGTTAATACTACTAAACTTTTGTACCCAAAACATACTTTTACCCTACGTCCATATAAAAAACAGACACTCATTCTAATTTAGTGCATATCCTGCGCTATATGATGTTAAGATTAAGTACTTTACAATTGACTTTAGCCTGTTACGGACACTACAGGTCACTTTGTTATTGACATATAATCATTTATCAAGTACCTTAAAGCGGGGTGAATAGGAACAAAAGTGGAAAAAAATTCTTTGTAATTTCATTTTCAAAGTTATAATGTAAACTCATCAAAATTATTTGAGTTATGTAGTGCATACATGTACCTCTAGCTGACCAATAATGGCTTACATGATGGGAATTAATTAATATTTACCCCAGTGTGGAATATGATATGATGGTCTGAAATATGTTTACAAAATTTTATCTTCAGACCTACTGAAGTGAATCATCAGATTTTGCAACAAGACCTCGCAAATATGGTCTTGCATATACATGAATTCATGTGAAAGAAATTGATGGCAATAGGGTTTATATATTTTTTCTTCATTTTCCTTATTTAAATTTTTTGTTTCCTGAATAACTGGGGTGAATAGAAACAGACTACCAAGCAATTATGATTCAGACTTTCTGATGCCAAAACATACCTTAAGCACATAAATACATATCACATATGTACCATAGACATATTAATCACGATATTTTAGATGTACAGTGTAGATCGAGGTATGAAAAGCCTGAAAACTCAATGGCATTCTTAGAACAGTCATTTCCAGGCTCCTTAAGAACCCCAACACCCTACACGTATCTGCTATAGTTTGGAAAATATTACTTCACACAATAAGTTAAATTAAATAATTCTAAAGACAACCTATACACATTCCAAATAGGATTATCCATCAAATACATCATGGGGCCATTATCTTAATAAAAAGTATGAAAATTCAAATACTAGTTTTCTGATTCCCCTTCATTCCCCTCCAATTACCTAACAGCTATTGTTTACTGCAAATAATTTGCAATGCATGTTTTCCCATATCATTTCTGTAATCAAGTAGCTCTAAAGCCATGATGCAAACTATATTAAAACAAGTTCCATTTTCACTAACACACGGTACCGTTTTGATGCCTGTAATGATTTAAAAGATAGGCCTTTGTCAGTTGTCATTCAAATTTATGATAATGCATTCTGATGTTTCTAAAAGCAAATCTCTTTTCAAAAACCCATTTAGTACAAACCCCTTCCCCAATAAATTTAAAAGTATTCGTATACAAGTAACAGTTTAAAGAACATATATTTCATAATTTTCCATTCTGTTCCCATTCAACCCAACACCGGGGTGAATAGGAGCAGTCACAATATTCCATATAAAAATTAAATCTGATGCTGATGGAATTTCTTTTACATGTCAATAGAAAGGTAGCATGAATAGACATTTCATGGTGCCAAAATATTTGCCACTGGCGATGTAATGAATATGTTGTGAGGCAAAATGTGTCGAAACTGTTCCTATTCACCCCGTTTCATGGTTTGAAATGATAACCATGTGTTTTTCTTCTGCCAGCTTTGGTCTATGAATATTATTTGGTCTATTCCTGAAATAAGAACATTTGAGAGATGATTCCTATAATCAGTTTATATAGGAATTCTTGTAATCTAGGGTACAAAAGGCTAAAATTCCAATAAACCACAATCTCAAACTGATAACACTTCAAATTGTCTGGGTATCTGTGAAAATTTGTACACAAAAGACACACATTGATACCAGCTGCATATAACAACAAGACATTAATTCTGTTTTAGTGCATAAAAATGTAGTATGATGTCAAAATTAACTAACTGTCCGTAGCTTGTTACAGATGCTACAGCTTATACTAGTACAGGCACAGTGATCATTTGACAATGTGTTTTGTGCCAACTTCCATTTGGGGGCAGTGTTTCGGCAGTTCATGAAATAGGAAACTTCAAGAGATGTTTCTTTTGTGCAATATATTGTCCAGTGAGAACCAGAAGGGCATTAATGCCATAGACATTTTGCATTGTTATCACCCTTCTGGTTTTAAACAGTTAATCAATAATGCCCTTCTGGCTTTCACTAACTGTACATATTATAGACTTTAATTGAAATAATGTATTTTCTCATGCAAAAGACATGCATCATACATATTTGATGTCATAGACAGCTTTTACATTCTTAAAATTTATTTCAGAACACTGTTATCCAGAAAAGGAAGTACAGTTTGGCTTGCAGGCATAGTACTATCCCTTCTGTAGTGTCCGTAACACAGATCTGTAGTGTCCGTAACACTGGCTCCTACTCTTTTCTAACCTTGACATTGAAACTAAAACACAATGATGCATTTTATTTGATACTTTACTACATCTAACTGATACTGTTGAAATAAAATATTAATATCAAATTAATCCTAAGTCAAGTTTTGTTTTATTTTTTGAATAAAATTCATGGAAAATACCTTATTTGTTTGCGAAATATCATATCCGGGAGAAGACCTTCCAGGGAAAGAGAAAATTTTTAATTTATGTGGAGACATATTAAGAAGAGCAACTGTAAAAAATCAAATTTGAATTACAAATTAGTAGTATTTAGTTATCAAGCTGTATTTTTAGACATTACACACTTGTGTTACGGACACTACAAATGGCATTTATTAAATTCGTTTAAAAAAAACTGTTATGCTTAGCGGAATATTATTATACCACAGCTAGTCCCCGGGGGTAGTTACATAAAGCAAAGCATATAAGAGCTTTGAAAACATTTTCATGTAGCAGGAATGACACCGTTACGGACACTACAGGAAATTCCGGACACAATTTATGATTGCAATGGGGGCATATATTTTTGTAAAGTTTGTATCTATGTTTGATTTTTTGTTTCTGATGATAGGACAGTATGTTACTAAGAAAATATAACCAATTACCAATCAATATAATGTTAAAATATATGAATTATAGAGGCAAAATTATGCACATAGCTGTTTTTCAAAAAAGTGTTACACTTGTCTCTTTTCACAGAAATAACCACTGTATCGCAATTCTGGGGTCAATTCTCAAGCCGTAAAAAAATACCGAGTGGAGATGAAAAGGACTATAAGATGGCATGAACAGATGTGGCATATGTTGTGTAATTTCATGGTAACAACATATGAAAAAAGACAGTTTTTCAAAGTGCAAATGCGTAACAGCCAAAAAGTGGTATTTTTGCCCCTCTATTACCATCCTCCTACACCCAACACACATGAAATTCAAACAAAAGTTGCTGCGAGATGAAGAACTCATATGGTCCAACATTTCAGGCCACAAGACATTTAATTAAATAACTTTGTGTTTCCAGGAGAGATGCGTAACGCTTGTAGGTAGAAAGTTGCACCCTGATTGTGGCTCCACCGATTATTTGTATGTTTGTATGTAATGTTTGTTTGTTTTTTGTGATAATTTGCTTTCTCTTTGATAAAATAATTTGCATGAGGTGATGAGCAGATAGAAAACCAGAAACACCATCCAATTTGATTTTTTTGTTGTTGAGACTATAACAAAGAAAAATTTATCACTTTCAGTAGGAATAGCTCTCTTTCAACAATAGTTTGGAAAAACAATTTTCTCAACAGAAGGAGGGAGGTAGCTGACCCATCATCTTTGTAATCTTTGTTAACCAGAAAGAGGCCAGGTTATTTAGGTGCTCTTTCAGCCGGGGGGGAGGGGGGATGATTCTGCTCCCCTTTGGCCCATTTCGGTTAAGAGTGTAGTTTGTGTGGTTAGTGTTGTTCATGTAGTTCGTGTAATTATTGTTGTGTACCTTACAACTTTGTTTTCTGAATTATTCCAAGTAACATGGCATAATACGTGTAATAATGTACAATTTCATAATTATGGGAAATATCTGAATCACCAATTCATCTCCACAGATCTACAGAAAGAGCTAGTTCCCCTCCAGTGACAGAAACATCAGCACCGGTCGTCTTTGACTATGACCATGCTGAGTCCTCCAGGCCTGCTTATGACATAAAGACAAGAGGTAAGTGTCCCATCTTCAGAATAACTGAATACTGTATAGGTGTTGTAGTCGAGTGAGTTAAACACTTGACTTGAGATGTGAAGGTCATGGGTTCGATCCCCAGCACAGCAAGGCATTTTATCTGCATTACTCCTCTCCACCCAGGTGTTAAATGGGTACCTGGTAGGATGTGAAGTTCATTGTGACTTGATTAGCACTGTGAGCATCTGCAAAAGGCGCCTGACTGGAATGCACCTCGGAGTGGAGAAGGTGCAATCATTGTGGGTGTGCAAGCCATGAATCCGATGACCGGGGTAATAATGTGTCTGTAATGCTCTTAGAGACATTGGAGATGTATCGGGCGCTATATAAATCCTGAATCATTATTATTATTATTGTCATTTGCAAAGTGTCATCATCTAGTGTTTTGCTTTTGACACCAATCACACTGTATTCTCTGAAAAGGGCTGATCTCTGGTTTAGCTCTGCCTACTAACATTTTTATCAGCATATTTCGTATGACATTCCCAGAGATGCCTACTCTCTAGATTTCACTGGAAGTCTTGTGAGAAAAATTACCCAAACTCCCTACCTTACAGTGAATATCCATGTTCTCCTGAATTTGGCATTACGGTAATTCCTCTTTTCCCATTCATTAGCTCTGTACAATCACTTTTATACATTTCATTTGTTGTGTTGCGTGGCTCCTGGTATCTCTGGAATGTCATGAAATGTCATGAAATTAAAAGTAAATGTCATGAAATTAAAAGTAAATGTCCAAAAATGTCTTTGACCAGGAACCCCCTGCCCTCTGTGCAGTAAGGGTTTACAAAGAAGTACTCTCCCTCCCCTTTGGAATAAGGTACTCTACTGTTATAGAACTGGTTGTCTTTTTTTCTTTCATCTTCTAGAGCCCATTGGAAGCCTGCTAAGTAATGCAGTTGTTGTGGATGTACTCGAATATAGTCATGGTCAGGTGCAGGTCCCGAATGCTAGAGCCATTAGCGGATCATCACTTCTTCAAGAGCGGGAGTCCACGTTCCCCTCAGAATTTGAAACATCCAAAGAGACCCAACCTGCAAACAGAGGTTTGTCTATTTATTGATATAGTACTTACATTATTATTTAAAGTGATTTGAATACATATGCCTTTAATAGAATGATTTATATTTCCTCATGAACTTTCTGAAAAGAGGGCTCGACCCCTCCCTAAGGTGTGGTACAACACAGACGCTTATGATTTTTCTCCAGACCCCTAAATATCAAAATATTCATAGACCTATTGCACATGAACCCCAGTATTTTTATTGCGGCCTCTGGGAGAAAAAAAGTTTATGTGGAGCCTTGCCTAAATCATAAAAAAAGTTGGAATGCTCTTTGAGAGATATATCCCTATTCTAAAATTACTAATGAATGCCCGGTAGAAATTGTGAATTATGTTGATAAATCACTATGAGCTGATATTAAATGCATTAGAGTTCAGCCTGCATTTGATAGAACTGTTGCCATTACATTGTCAAGAGAAACCTTTGTTCAAGAAGTATGCATAAAATTAGAAACAGGTCTATTATCATGAGACAAGTAAGGAAAAAGATGGTATGGTTAGACCAGACGAAATTTTGAAATGCTGGTAGCAGGTGTTAATCCATTTAATTTTCCCTTTGTTGCTTCAGATGATCCTAATATACAACAACAACCAACACCTCAACCACCACTTGAACCCGCACCTCAACCACCACCTCAGCAACCCATACAACAATCTCTTCCTCAGCAAGCTCAGCAACAAATGCCCTACAGAGACCAGCACCAGGAATTCTCTCAACAACAGTACCAGCCGGATGATCCAGCAGAGTTTAATCCATACAGTGGGCAGCAACATATGGGTCATTACCAACAGCAAGAATCACAGATGGCATTCCAGCAACAACAACAGCAAGCATTCCAGCAAATGGGCCAGTTCTCCCAGCAGGACCAGTACAACACCCAGCAACAGCAGCAGCAGCAGTATGCGGAACAGTTCCAGCAGCAGCCGCCACCACCTCCCCCACCACCCGAAGATTCACGGTCGAGTGCCTACCGCAAGTCTCCGCCCCCACCACCTCCTCCTGCTCCTCCTGCCCCTCCTGCCCCATCTAAGGATGATTCCTTCCAGCGCTCTTGGGCAGCCGTGCCTCCTCCGCCGCCATCAGACTCCTACCCTAATACCAGGCAAGCAGGGGGTCAGGACAGGGAGAGATCCAGGGAGAGAAGGGATGACCGGCACCGTGACAGGGGTGATTCGTGAGTATATATAATTTTTTCGCTTCTGAAGCCATCTGAAATAAGTAATCACTAACACCTGTGATAATAATTCATAATGTTGGTTTTCAAAAGTTTAACCAGGTCACCTCTCATTAAATAATTGCCTTTTCTTACTCTTTGTGTATTGGATATTTGTTACAATTGTGTGGTAGTGTTGTTTGACTTAAATGGTATAAACCAAGCCCTTCCAATATATGAGTGTAGTGCCATGTGGTTGTTTATCTACAAGCATGTGTTGCCTTCGGTACCATCTTAGTAAAAAACAAGCACCAACCAAACAGTCAGTCACTCACTCAGTTATCTCCTTTCCTATAGATACCAGAGTAGTGCTGCCAGGCTGGTGGAGGACTACAGGGACTCTCCTGGACAGAAGGACATGTTCACCAACTCGCCCCAGCAGACCCCTCCTCCCCCTTCCAAGCCCAAGAAGAGGGAAGTGGTGGCAGTCACTGACATCTTGGACCCGCCCAACAGGGAGAAGCGGCCAGCGAAGATCTGTGTGATCCTGCGCGGCCCTCCGGGAAGTGGCAAGAGCTACATTGCCAAGCTTATCAAGGCAAGTGATCTTTATGTTTGATTGGAGTGAAGAAGAAAGAACAGCCAATGAAGAACAAAGGGAAAGATTGACTTTAGTGTGAATGGTTTAAATGGCATTAGATGTTGCAGGTCTCACAAGCTCACGAATGAACGTCTTTTGAGGATTTTTCTTTTTTATGGTATGGAGATAATTTGTTTCTTCGATCATTAATGGGTAAATTTTATTTCTAATCCTATGACTCCTCTTTTTTAGTCATTAAAAATGTTCTGTAGTGAAATATTTCAGTCTTAAGTAGGTTAAACATTTGTTTTTCATTCTCAAGTAATGATCCACGATGATTTCTTTTTTTGGTTAAAATTTTTTCTCTTTAAACCTCTAAATCATTGTGGAGAATAGAGAATAGAAGTCCTGAAAAGTGTCTTTGACAGTCTTGTTTGCATCCGATTCTCAGTTTCTTTCTAGATCATTACATGCTTTAATATGCATAAGAATTTCCTATTTCTTTCTAGAGAATTGCATGCTTTTCTATGCAGATAAATTTCCTTTTGACCTTTGAAACATGAAACTCTATCATCTGTTGTCCCTGTAGGACAGAGAAATACACAACAAAGGTCCTAGTCCTCGTATGCTGTGTCTGGATGACTATTTCATGAGTGAGAAGGAGAAGACGGAACAGGACTCTGAAACTGGCAAGATGGTCAAGAAGAGGGTAAGTCCAATTTGTTTAAAAGTGGTAATGTGAAAGTTGTGACTCTTCGGGTTTTCTTTGCGAAGGCAGAATGAGTGTTTTGAAACGCTCATGTAAAATGCTCATCTAAAATGCAGTTTCACGGGGTACTGCTTACACTTCTTTTCTCCAGGCGAATTCAGGCTCTGCAGCTGGTTTGCAAACATCACTGCGCATGCTACTAGATTATATGACGTCATATAAATCCGTGTACAAATGATTGTGTGTGTATGCTTCCTCAGAAACCACTCTTTTTTGAGAAATGCCTATTCAAAACGCACCTTTTTGTGAGTTTTACATCGGCGTTTTAAATTGGCGATTTTACGAAAATGACTGGACGCTACCATGTTTTGAACTCAACGTGTAAACAAAAGACTCATTCTGGCCTGAAAAAAGGGAGTATAAATGCACCCTTAACCACTATGTATACTATATGTATTTACATGTACTCTACAGTGTAAAAACTATTATTACACTTGCTGTATATCTAGCAAATCTATTGTTAACATCTTGAAAGAAAGCACTTGTGTCTAAGATTTCTTCTATTCATATATCATATTTATGGTCAAGTGAAGAATTTCCTTCTGTAATACTTCACCGCAAAATAATACTACAATGTATTTTCAAATATTTCCTTCAGCTTTTTTACTTTGCTAATGTCCTTTGACACCAAGATAGTATCAGTTATTCAGTGCCTCGTATCCAAATACTATCTGTTATAATTCACTGGTCAATAATTTACAAAACTCTTTTATGACCAAATTAGTTTCAGGAATATGAATATGAGGACAGCATGGAGGCCATTTATCATGTGAGCTTACTCAAGACATTTAAGAAGACCATTGAAGACGGTTTCTTTGACTTCATCATTGTGGATGCTGTCAACGACAAGATCTCGAAGATTGACCCATTCTGGAGCTATGCAAAGATGAAAGGATTTGAGGTAACTATTCTCTGGGTCTGCTAAAAATCTTGTATAAAGCTGAGCTAGATTTTTGTAATGTTATGTTGTCTAAATAAGGTATTAGTAGATTGTGACTTGGCAGCTTGGTGACTTGGATGAGCAAGTACTAATATTATTGAAAGATACATGCATATATTCTTCATTTTTGTCTCGCCTGTGTAGCGGAGTGAGACTATAGGTGTCACCATTTCCGGTGGCATCGGTGTCGGCGGCGTAAGGCGTTGTCAACAATCATGCTGTAATCACAATAACTTTCTATGGATCTGAGGTAGAATCACAAAATTCATACCACAGGTACATCTCTTAAAGTAGATATTCATTGATTTTTAAAACTGACTTAATTTTCGTTTTTGCGTAGGTGAAGCTTAGACCGGACAAGTTTGTCAAAATTCGACGCTTGCAAACATTCGAAGTAATGATTATTATCAATTACAAATTGCTAAAATACAGCCCCGACATAGCACCTGAACAGCTCTCCGAAAGCCGCTGAAATGTGTGACGTCAAAGGGAGGACGTTAATTGCACAAGCAGACGATGTCCCATAACATCTCACATATTTTCAGTGCCTGTTTTGTCATCTTCTCCTCAGTTATTTCACTTCACTAGCATTAGTCTATTATGTTTAATCCATGTATTGCCTCACTCTAAACCCCGTGCATGGGTTTATTTGGATGGAAAATGAAGCGTTACAAGAATAAAGGAATCAGTTGCTTGTAAACAAAATAGACGCCATTTCATTCACAGCTGCATACACCGCTGGACGTTCGGCGTTGAATGAGGGATAAATCCCGTCCTTGCAATCATTCAGCGGGCTTTTCAATTTGAAAGTGTGGTTTCTTTGATTGTTCATTAACCCTCATCCTATATATTTACAAACAAAAGATTTCAGTAATCAGAATCTGTTTCATTCCCATTTTAGAATGGTGTGAAATATGGGCACGTTTGAATACACTAAATTCTTTATAATTTGAGAAATAACTGCACTGCACTTATGTTCATTCTTTATGGGACGTCGTCTGCTTGGACAGGATTGTTCCCTTTATTGACGTCATTGAAACATTGTTATTTTTTTGGCGAAGCACTTGTATATCGCAGATGCTGGGAGGTAGTTTTATTTGTATTATTGTTTAATTACCTGATATGTAGTTGACTTTAAACTGATACGATTGCTATCTGTTAACTTGCCAGTTTCTAGTGATACATTATTTATCATATTTGTGATTTTCTTTGAATGTGTACTTTAAAGGCGCAGGTCAAGTTCGAAAAAATGAGTCGAATCTGACCATTGTCAAGGTCAAAATGTCTATGCAATTTCTGCCAAAAGCACTGTAATCACAATAACTTTCTATGGATTTGAGGTGGAATCACCAAATTCATACCACGAGGACATCTCTTAAAGGTGCAGGTCATTTTAAAAAATGATTTTAATCTGACGAAGGACAAAGGTCAAACGTTTAATGAACTTTCAGTGAAAATCACCTCATATGTAATTACTTTTTGTACCTTTGAGGTATGATCACCAAATTCAAATCATAAGTACATCTCTTAAAGGTGCATGTTATGTTTATAACTTAGTCAATGTAAAAGGTCAATGAACTTTGAGTGAAAATCACTTTACATGCATGTACATGGAATATCTTTTTGTACCTTTGATTTATGATCACCAGATTCAGGTTGTCATTTTTTGATGTTTCTTTAAAATGCATTTAATTATATTAAAAAAACAAAAACAAGGTTGAATCTTTTTCAGCAACTTGGCACCATTCATGATATTCACAGCTATATGACAGAGATTAACTGGAAAGCTAAAAACAAAACAAAACATCTTGCCAAAAGAAAAGAAAACATAACATCATTCATGATATTCACAGCTATATGACAAAGATTAACAAAAAAGCTAAAAACAAAACAAAACATCTTACCAAAAGAATGGAACTAGGCTTGACCATCTTTGTGCTAATTTCTATAACTGCACCTCAGTATTAGTACATCTCAGTACATTTAGTTAAGTGTACATGATGTACGTTTGATTTTATGTAGATCTATGACTACATATCATTTCTGTTCATTCATGTTTACATATCACTTTTTACTTTTTTATGCCTCCGCCCACCGAAGGTGGTGCCGGAGACATTATGTTTTTGGGTTGTCCGTCCGTCCTGCTTTCTCGTTCTAGCGTTAACTCAAGAACCATTTGAGGTATGAACTTCAAACTTGGTACTAGTATGTATCACCATAGAAAGACGATCTGATTAGATTTTGGGATACAAAGGTCAAAGGTCATAGAGGTCAATTCTGAAATTGCAGGTTTTAGCCTTGATGTGATATCTCAATAACCATTTGATCCATTAACTTCAAACTTGGAACTAGTATGCATCACAATAATGAGACAAACTGATTAGATTTTTGTTCACATAGGTCACAGGTGACAGGTCATAGAGGTCATTATATAGGTGTATGTGAAATTAATGTTTTTTTTACATTTGTTATCACCATATCTCAACTATTTTGTATTAATGACAAGGAAGAGATAAAGTGATCAGACTTTTGGGTTATAAGATGTAAGGTCAAATGTCAAAGAGGTCAATTTACATGTAATTAGAGGCTTTTTATTCTGGTTATCACAATATTTCAAGAACAGTTTGAGCCATCAACTGAATTTAGGTGGAGGCATATGGAGACGTAGTCGCATTCATCTTGTTACGTATGTGTCTTCATGTAAGATTATTACTCATTAGTTCATTGTGTGATTGTTCATATTATAATGTCATTTATGTGGTCTGTTGTTAATAAATACAATCAGTCAATCAATCAATCGATCAAAGCTGCTAATATTCTTATATGCTTTTCCACAGGTTCCTTGTTTCGTTTTCAGGATATTAGTGTACATTTATGATAATACTGGTAATACTATACGTAGATGTTCAAAATGAATTTTGACAAGTCTCATTTTCCAGAGATGAAATGTATGTTACATCATCATTATTGCTTAGTACTATAGCCTAATAAAGCTTCCAGACCAAAGTTCACATTCTCATTCGCATAGCGAGATGCAGGCGAGACAACGCTTGGCATGTGCCTTGGATTTTTTTTCAAAGCTCACACACATTTTCCTTTCAAGGATGCGTTTGTTTTTTTAAATTGAATATTTTTTGGTTTGTGTTTTGGAATTTGTGAGATATATCTGTATCACCTCTTCTTTTCCTTGCAAATGCTTGTGTACAGGTGTATGTAGCAGAGTTACTTGTTGAGTTAGGCTTGTGCATTCAACGGGATATCCACAATCGAGGTGAAGCATCAATCAGAAGGGTAGGTTTCAATTTTCCCCACTTCTTATACTTCACTATTACAGTTTCATTTTCAAAAAGGACGACATGATAACCGTTTCAAAATAAAAACAACAAAGAAAACATAGCATTTTAGGGAATGGTACATGTTTCGGAGTCATACAAATTCCATCGTCAGCCTAAAATTTTACAACAGTTTCATTTTCATTTAAAGCCTATGATTTGGCAAGCCCCCTTCCTTTAAAAAAAAAAAAAAATTCAGATTTTTGTTATTATAGTTGTTTAATACTCACAATTTAATCTTCAGAGCAGTTTATGTCTTCTTCACCAGAGTATTAACTCACCCTTTTAGTGTCATAGTTGGTTTAAACTGCCAGGTTTTGATAAGACTACATATGTTATATTTTTTGGACAAAGGAAAGCTTGCCAATTTTGTTAAATTCAAATTAGGGTTAATGAAATGTGAAGGTAGATATAACTAGATATTATTTTTATCATGATGAACAATACCAAAATAGTACTATGATTGAAAACTTGTTATAAAGACGTTTTTGCTAATTATTTAAACTTTGGTTTAAGAAATTCGAACGTATTCATCTTTTTCCTTTCACTATAGATCATAGAGCACTGGGAGTTTGCCCCAAGGAAGTACATCAAGCTGGATGTTGTGGCTCTTCTGCAAGATGCTGCCATTCCAGAGGTAAGTTGCTTTTATCCAAATAGGGTTCTCGGAAGAGTGGGGGGGAGGAGGAGGGAGGAGGTGGAGGTGGGGGAGGGGGTATTCCACAAAGTTTTCAATTGATCCAATATTCGATCTGCTTGGATTGAAAATGACCAATCAGTTCACTTCATGAAACGAGCAATGATGAAGGGAATGATGATGATGATGATGATGATGATGTTGATGTTGATGTGGTTGGTGATGATGATGATTATAATGATGATGACAATGATGACGATAATGATGATGTGATGATAATTATGATACTGACCGTAATGACTGATGAGTATTTCAAAGGAGGAGGATGGTGACAATGAAGTCATTATGTTATTGATTTCCAGGTTGAGATGGAGGAAGACACGGGACCTTCCATGGAGGAACTGATGAACCAGCAGCAGGAAGCCTTAGAGGAACTAGAAGATCAAGAGGAGGTGAGATTAAGATTACAAAATTTGAAGAGAGAGAGAGAGAGAGAGAAAAAACAGACCACTGTCGTTGCATGCATAATATGTTGTTTTCTCAAGTTCAATTGCTTGAGAGTTGTTGATGATATGACATCTTTTTGTATAGTAAATGACTTTATTATTGTTTTTTGTTGTTGTTTTTTTGTTTGTTATATTGTTGGGTTGTATATACTACATTCCTTACATTTACATTCTGATGAAAAAAAACTTCTTTTTTTTTCAGAGACTAATTGTCTTAGATTTTATGAAATTCCTATTGATACATGCTTGGCATGCATTGTTAGAACTTTATAATTACTTTTATTTCTCCAAAGTGTAGATATATATTAGATATAGAGTTAATTTGGAGAAAGGACCCATGTAAAAAGGGCACTTACCATTATTGTCCTTTTCATGACCTTTGTTTTGGAGAATTTTCCTTTTCAAAAATCATGTTCACATATGAGTAAGGTTCCAGACTATGGATATAAACTTGATTATTCCCCAGGCCGATCAACACCTAAAAAATGCGTAACTGAGTATTGTGAGCGCTGAATCTTGCCTCGAAAATAGTAATTGTGCAGACTTCAGTAACAGTGTGAATTCATGATATATAGTGGTGATGGGCTCAATTGTCCCACATGTGTATATTTGTGTGTAGTTGGTGTGTGTGGTTTTTTTTTGTCTACACATCCTGCATTGATCATGCTTCAGGTGGACCTATGCACAGCACCATCAGGTTTGTACACCCTTCAGAAACTTGTATTTTAGAACTTGAGACTGATGAAGGGGCTTCCTAGAAATTCAGTTCAAATTTCCAGACGAACCCTCAAAATTACTATTTTACTCAATCACATGCATCAATGAAATTTGATCCATGTGATATTGTCTGTCTAGAGCCAGACGACTGGAGACATGCATTTGATTACATGCAATTGATTGCCAGTTTTATGGAACAGGATACAGGATAAGAGAGAAGCAAGCCTGGTATCAATGAGCCCATGCAAGAATACTTCATATTGGTATTTATTTGTGAGCTATTGCGACACCATTGAACTAATTTTAGCATTAGAAATAAGGTTACACCTCTGATTGGCCTCATTGAGTGGATGAAGTTCAGAGTGTCCAATTTTTAATTAGACTTTATTTAACAGTAAACTTTAAATTTGTTGGCAAACTAATCCTAGTTAAAATTCAATATCTTTTACAGTTAAGCATTCTAATCATTATAGCAGGAAATCAGTGTGTTATTTTTAGTGTCTTTTGTCATATATATATATATATATATATATATATATATATTTTTTTTTTTTTTTTTTTTTTGGTGCTAGATCTAATTACTGTATTTCAAAATTGTTAATGGATCAGCAGCTTTGTCTCTTTGGGTGATTGTGATGAGCGTATCGTTAACTCTGTGTTAACCCTTTCAAGACAATTAATCACATTTTGTGGTTTGCTAAATAACTTTTGATTCAGAGCTCTAAAAAATATACCAGATGCATGAGTAGAAAGAGCAAAAATTTCTGCACACACTATGTCCATTTTTGTTTCATGACCATATTGCGTTTGATGTCAGGAATTTTTAAAACAACAATAAGCTTTAAAATCCTTAAATTGGCAACACAGTGAGAGGTTCAAAATCATTGTTTTTCATCAAAATTGGCAATTTTTCAACTTATCAAAAACTTTTTAACCATGTATATTGTTTTCAGAAACATCACACTTTATTAGAACCATGTAGCACTAAAAGAAAAATATTATTGTTGCCAATTTGAAGAACAAAATTAGATCAATTTAGCCCTTAAATAATTCCTGTCCTGAAAGGGTTAAAGTTTATGAGTGAATGCCCTTCTGGCTCAAAACAGACAATATATGTCCAGTAATTAGTATCTTTAGACATATAGTCTCTAGTTCTAGCTGCTTCTAATCCTTGAACAAAGTTGTATTCTTTTGTTTTTATTTTTTGTTATTTTTTTTCCCTTTTACTTGTAATTCTAGATTGTGTTAAAGAGGCCATTGGAGAGATTCTCAAAGACTAGTACTAAAAACAGATATCATGTTGTAGGATCAGTTGAACTTTTGAAGGAGCATACAGTACTGAATAGTTTATCTTATTATCCATTGGTTGCTGTTTATTTGTTAACTGAGTCTCCTGTAAATCACAGATTTGTCTAATGCAATTGTGTGCAATTTGCCTCATTGCATTTCTGCTGTTCTTGTATAATTATCATTTTGTCTAATTTTCACTTTGTATTCTGTTCACTTGTTCACTATGTTGATTATCAAAATTAGCTACCATAATCCACTTGACTTGAGGGAAATATGTTCATACAAGACATGAGTATTAGACCAAATATGCAGAATACAAAAGACTCTATCGGATTGGATAAAACTGATGATTGTACCAAATGAATTAAAGACAACCTGCGTGTAAGTTAAATTCTATTATGTATTACTGTGATCATAGAGAGTAAACAAGCTGGATACTAGAAGAATTGGTATTTTAACAAATAGCAATATACCAATGATTATATGACTAGAGCCCCGAGCAGAAAATTGATTGGTTACATCTGTGCTCCAACAGGTTCATACTTCAGATTCTAAAATAATAATGGAATTCCTTTTTTTCATGAAATAATTGTGTGGTAACATATTGGGTGATTTCAAGTTCGGTGTTGAAAGCTGGTGTTGGTGTTCGGCAAAACTAGCACCAGCCACAACAACAAACCTGAAAGGAAGCTGGTACTGGGATTGACTTCACTAGGTGTTGAGCTATCAATACTGTGATTGGTATTATTTTTATAAACCTGAATTCGGTGTTGGGGCTAGAATCAGCAGCCCAATTTACACTCTCAACATCAACACCAACACCAACACCGAATTTGAAATCACCCATTGTGCATAGTCCAATTTGTTCCTAGGTGATCCATTTAAGGTTTCTTCATGTTATGTCATGATGTGCACGAAAACCGTATGGCCACCAATAATAAAAGAAAGTCCATAGATTACATATCTCTCACAGTATTCTCTGATACATGCTCCATTCCTATGCAGTGATTACGCAAAGATAATTTGCAGGTACATGTATTCCCACATAAGGGCATGTAATTTTGCTCCCTTGAAATGTGATTTTATTATGATTGTCAGTAGATATAAGCAAGGAAATAAAAGTGTGTATAATGGCTTTATTAGACATGTTTATAATTACCCACTTCATAGCTAATTGCTGGCTTCCTGCAATGAATAGCCAATTACTATTATTAACTTTAGAAGTAACACTTTCATTGCAGACAGCCAACGATATGTACTTTCAGTTTGTGGAGTAGGTGCAAAAGTGAAATCTATGACTATTTTATCCGATGAATTGCTGAATGTTGCGAAAATGCATGCTGCGTTACTAAGATTAGTTTTATGAAGAAAATCTTAATATTGCAAGCACGCCACCTGTGAGCATGCAATAAAGAGTAAAGAAAGGCAAAATCAGAGAGCTTTATTGCCTTAGCGCTTTACGTGGTAATGATCTAAACGAAGGAACTCTATGATGCAGTAATGAACGTGAATAGTACCATGGAAGGTAACAGAGAGTGTTATGTATCTTGATTTTTTTATTCTTCCAAGTTATGCATTGTATTTTTTGTATGTGATGTTTGTGTGGATTTTATTTGAGTGTAAAGGTACAGTTTAACATATGGTTTTTTATTGATGAATCTATTGAAATAATTTGGAAAATGCAAATTTTCAATGGAAAAAATATAATTTAGTATGTAAAAAGAGAATTAGCACCTTCTGCTTTCTTCCCATTTCTCATGGCATAAAAGAAACATATATATGTACTTATATAATAAATTTCATAGTTTAATGAGAAAGTGTCTTGATGTTTGATTTTCTTGAGTTACCCTACCTGTTTATAAATCTGACACAAGTTTGTTCATCATACCTATAAAAAAATATGTTAAATTGCACCTTTAATTTGAATAAAAGTGTTGTATAGTGGTGGATGCAGAAATTTTCATGCACCCTCCGTTACCATGGTTTCCACCAACTGTGCCATGTTGAATGTGTGTTATTGAGATGTAAACCAATCAGCTACATCTAACTCTTTACCCTATAGCAGTACAGTGTCTCCTTTAAGTGAAGTATTTGCATTTATCTTTTGATTCAGAATGCTAGGAATTGCACATTATACATGAGCAGAAAGAGCAAAACTTTATTTCCAGTGCAGTTCACAAATAAGAATGATTTAGATGTAACTAATCATTACAGTATCTAAATTGGCAATGCACTGTAAAATGTATAATCACTATTTTCATATACATATTCACAGTTTCCTGTTAAATTTTGCCATTTTCACGCGCATTGGTTCATATGATAAACATTTTTATTTTTGTCAGACTGTGTAGGAGTGGAAAATGATAATTGTTGCCAATTTTTTGAGGAAACAGTGATTAATTCAGACCATGAGGAAACTCTGAACTGCTATGGGTTAATGAGCTAGAAAAAATGTATGGTTTGTTGAATGATGTAGCAAACAATACCATACATGTATGTAAAAGGCAGTTATTTACTGTGAAACTTTAAATTAAGTGGCTTTAAAATATGACAGAATTAGTTTCTAAAAGACTTGTAAACCTGAATTATTTTTTAAAAAGATATTGGTCACATATTTAGATTTTCTCATATTGAATTATTGCTTTTACTCTATCACTGTTACCATTAGGCTGTAGATATAAAAAGATAAAGTTCAATGAAAATTCTATTTCACTTCAATTGAAATGAAATTGAATTGTATTTCTGCAATAGTTTGACTCTTTGTAATCTTTAGAAGTGAAGGTTCAGTGAAAATTCGGATATTATTCCACAATAGTTAAAATTTTTGGCAATAACAAATCCTCGTAGAAAAGTGTTTTCATCCAGCAGTAAGATGTAATTTAAAGATAGAAGAATTCATATCTTGTATTTTGAAATCTAATATTCTACTGCTCTTCCTCTCTTTTCAGACCTTGGCTTTGACAAAGAGTAAGTGGGATTCTGCTACAGAAGAGAAACTAGGTAAGTCAAAGAATTTTTCGATAAGCATGGAATATTAGGAATGTGTTTGTTGTATCAGTTTAGAAAATGATATTAAAAAAATGATAGATATATATTCTATTGAAAACTAATAAGATTACCTGTATAGGGAATGATCTTTAATGTTGGTCAATTCCATGTGCATTAGAAAACAGACAAAACATAACTTGATTTTTCATGAGAATTTTTTGAGTTTAATGGTGCTGATCCTTTTGGTTGGCTTCATTTATATCATGAATAATGTAGTTTTCATTGAAGCCAGTTACCATGTTAAATATGATATGATTATACACGTTTTCCATAAACCCCAATGCACAGTATCTCAGGTTTTGTTTTTGTCTTATTTTTTAGTATTGGTACTAATGTGACATTTTTAAAATTTCAAATTCCTTTTTATAAATGTAAACATCTTGTGTGGCAACTGCAGGATGTGGTCATCACACCTCATATCACCAATCTAATGTCTCAGATTGTTATCACTGTAATTGAGATATTAGCTATGTTCAGATGGGACTTGTGATTTCGAAACTTAAAGCTAACGAAACAATTACGAGAGTTCACACGGGCCCAAAACGACGGCGCTCGTTGTTCTGAGATTACAAGTCGAGCGATCGTCATTTAACATGAACAGAGAGGTCATTATTAACAACGAGTTTGCCATACGTAAAATTTGATTCTGTCCCTCTGCTGCTCGCAATCTCAGCGTTAACTACAAGTAAACTGAAAGTTTGGAAACCACAAGTCCATTCATATGGTCTGAAACTACAAGATAACTTCATGTTTTGAAATTACAAGCAAAACTTACAGTTTACTTCCCTTCGTGTGAACCTGACTATTAATGCAAGGAATGTTTTGGGCATGGGGTATTTTGTTATGGAATTCTGATTCCAAGTGCAATAGCCTAAGGGAAGTATGTTTAGCCCTGTGGGAACAAGATCAAATTGCTTTGTTTGACACTGTACCAAGGTGTAACTTTGACAAGGTCACCACTGTTTGTTTTGTATCCAAATAATCATCTAAAATGTGCGGTGGGAGAGAGTTTGCAGTGAATTATTGTCTCTGAATCTAATCTAAATTTTGGTCACTTGAGAAGTATTTTTTAGTAATTAGAATATGTTTTCAACTAAAACAGCTGCCAGTGCCATATTTGGCATATTACCCTTGGAGTTGCTCGTTTGTGGACATGAAATTTAATATATTACTTTTTCAGATTCAAGTATGAGAAAGAAAGCATTTAAACAGGCAATAATATGCAAATATTCAGTGTACTAGATATGAAAATAAACAAGCAAGCAATACAAACAAGGTGAATATTTTTGGCAATATTATATTTAGGCTTGTAATTATTACGTTATGTATCCAATGGAAGTAGAAAATTATACCACTTTTTTCTCTGTTTCATTGTCAGTTCTTTGTCTCACTTTCACTCTTTCTCTCCCTCCCTCTCTGACCCCTTACCTCCCTATCCTCTCTGTGTCATTCTCTCACTCTCTCTATTTCTTTCTCCCTCTCTCTCTCTCTCTCTCTCTCCCACCTTCCCTCCGGTTCCATGACATTTGCTCCTGGAACAATTGCTTCGGTCTAACTTTGGTATGTTAATCCTAAACCTAAACCTAACCCTAATCCTAATCTTCGCATTGTCCTTAACAAAAAACCAAATCATGACCTTGACCTTAACCTTTGATCTTCCAAGATATAGACTGAGGAGCAAATGTCGTGTCACCCTTCCTTTCTCTTCCTCTCTCTCTCCCACCTTCCCTCCTCTTGCTCCCTCTCTCCCATCTTCCCTCCCATTCCTTTCTCTCTCTCCCTTTCTTTCCCTCTCTCTCTCCCTCTCGTATCTTTTCCAGTGATGTGACCCCTTGCCCTCCTTCTTTCTTCACTCTTCTCTTAAAAATGAATTACATCTAATTCTTGTCATCAACCCCTTTCTCTCACTCTCTGAATCCATTGTTATTTTTTGCCTAGATGCCCTGGATGGTATCAAGAAGTATAAGAAGAAGGAGAGCTACCAGTCTATGGAGGACTTCCTGTCAGGTGGTGATGAGTTCGACACAGTCTCCAAGCCTCTTTTGCCAGGCCAGAAGAGAGTAAGTCCATGCTTCTTTCATTATCTGTTTATTTGGTGCAAGAAATGTTTCCATAGCGTGAACTTCTTACCTCATCTTCTTGCAGTGTTGATTATATCAGTCCAGTAGACTCACATGTGAATTGTAGACTAACACACTCCGTTGAAAATCAGGAAACAGGACAGACTGAGATTGATCAGGTCATTGAAAAAAGAAGAAGAATGGTATATGTATGTATAAATACACTGCAGGCTATCTAAGGATGGACAAAGTGGACCAAGAGTAGTATAGGTCATTCACTTTAGCTATCGCTGAGTGAACATATGATTTTTAATTTTTTTTTTTTGAGGTCCCTGATTTACTGGTTAAGTAACAGGTAAGTTTAGCCTACAGCATGATTAAATCATCTACATATCACACCAGCAGATATCAAGCCTTTATTCCAGCATTCATATATCATAACACTGGTGTTTTTTTTTACAGAAATGCCATGGATAGTAGGCTATTAAATGGCTGTTTTTGTTTTTGTTTTGTTTTGTTTTGTTTGTTTGTTTGTTTTTTTGGGGGGGATTAGTTTAAAGAATACAAGAACTGAAATTTAGTTGAGGAACGAAAGAGGAGTATACAGACAGTAGAAAGACGAATACTTAGTTTGTCGGAACTGAGATCGCCTTTCTAGAGTATATGTATTCTTTCGTTCTTCATTATAGCTCTTTGGTGATTTCCAGAGTAAAAAAAAACGTGTGCCCTCTAAGTTTTTCATTTTTTCAAGAGCTATCAGAGAATTTTCAGAGCTGAAGTTCTCTCCCTTCCTCTTTTTGTACACATTACCATAGCTGTATTGTCTATCGTGTAGCCTGCTAGACAGGAGACTGTGTAAACTTGACAGAATGTCAGCTCTTGATTCAAATCACCCTTTTTGATTCCATGTTATTTATTTTTTCATCTATCCATGCACACACAATGCTCATGAAAATTCAAAGTCTGATTAATGCAGTGCGTAATTTCTGAGAATACGTTTAGTACAAGAATATATAAGGTGAACACTGATTCATGTGAATACTAAATTCATGTACATTAGATACACCTTGAATAAAGTGTCGTACACAGGTACATGAACAGAAGATTCTTTTTGTTCATGGTTACCAAGTATCCACCTGTGGGATTGGTTGTATGTAGAACTAGATACAAAAAAGAAAAAAAGAAAAACAGAGAGAGATAAAGCAAGGTGGTTTGAGGAGTAACTTGGCTCCTCCTTGGAAAGGACCCCAGTACCAGGTTTATGCCGTTTACCGCTCGTCTCAAACCAACAGAGTAAAATCACGTAATTAGAATTTACACTTCGTGGTGTAAGGCAAAAGTGCAAAATGACCGACTCGGCTCTGAAAACGCAATTTTCGAAAAATGTGTCATGAATGGAAATCTCCTGCCCTCATGAAGTCGTCTTCTCGCCATATGGAGGATGGTAGAATCTGCAAGGTCATGGTAATAGTAAAATCAGTTCTAAGACATTATTAATGATAATATGCTTAGTGATTAGAACTTCAGAAGGTGTAATCTATTAAGTTGACAACTTGGGACTAACTTGGGACTAACAGCTATTCTGTACTTATGTTTGTGTGGTACAATGAAATGCTTATGGTAGTTTGTTTTTTCCTGTACCTTTTTTTCCTCTGATATTGATTTGCTGGTTTCAATATATGGGGGATAAATCTAGGCACTTGTTAAAAAAATAACATCAAAATTTGCAATTTATATCGCCTCATTGACCTCCAAACAATTTTTCTCAGAAAATGGGAGAGTCTATGGTATATCTTTTACAGTGACAAGATATTTTGTAGGAAGTTATGAAATCTTATTTGACCTTTTGATGTTATTATATGCCTTGTCATCTCAGCTTGCCCAAAAGTTTCAGTAGACTAGTTCACAAATGTATTTCAATTTATATGCTTCTTATCCTTAGTGCTTCACTATATATTGCATTCTAATGCTTCAGGGTATTTCATTTGAATAGTCAAAGTGCAAGTTACTGAAATTGGTAAATACTTTGTGAGATTAGCTGGAGATGAGTAATTTAACTGATTAGCTTCAGACAAGCAGTTGTTATAGACAACAATAGAGTTAGCATGAAATTTGAATACATTTGTGAATTATTCTATTGTAATAAAGTGTCTTTGACTATTGCCTATTCATTGATAAGAGCATTATCAGAGATTGGACATTGTAGCTAATTATGCAAAGTTTGGCACAGTCAGTGATGTGATTGTTGCCAGTGTGATGAATAGTTATTTCTATGAGACCATGAGAGAAGGCTTTCATAGCAGGATTGGCAAGATATCAGAGCTGATCTGCATGGGGGATTTTCTCAAGTTGGTGATTTCGATTGATCTACAATCGGTTTATTTGATTTAAATTGTGATATGAAGAAGAAAAGAATTGCCTGCCTTGTTTGAAAGTCAGTTTCCACACAATACCATCTCACAACCAGGCAATGCTGGAACATGTCTGACCTAGCAATGGCTTTTATGTTTTGAAAGTTTGTGACTTGCGAGATAGTGTTGTGTAAAAGCCTGTGATGTTACTATTTGCAAGTGCTCCTAGATATGGAGGAAAAAACACAATTCTGCGCATTGTTTACAAGCCTATTTTACAAGAGGTGCAAGAAGATTTGGGAGGATTTTTGTGGGATGGGGCTTAGCAGGATGGAGAAAAATAAAGAAAAATGTTTAAAAATATGTCATAATACATTTTTACATATTAAAGATAGTAGATGATTATATGATGTATAGATTCCTTCTCGTCTACCAAAGTCAATATGCATAATGTCATGGGAGCTTTTAAGGCTGTATGAATATGATTCAACATGCGGTAGATTCTTTAGGTTAGGTTTCTACCTTGCTATCGGTTTGTCTTCTCTCTATGTAGATTATGTTCTTGCATCAGGGTCACCACTGGGTAACCAATTATTGATAATATAGAAGAGTGAGATTAGAGATTGAGAAACATCAGTAAGAACAGATTCTAATCCTTTCTCTTCCCTGCCTCTTTCTTTTCTAATACCAGGTACGCTGGGCCGACATCGAGGAACGCCGTGACCAGGAGCGTATGCGTGCACTAGGTTTCGTTGTCGGCCAGACAGCCACCGACTGGGCCAAGATCACTGATGACAACTATGCTGACAAGGCTCTCAACCGCACCAAGTACATCTAACGGAAAGCGATTGTAGAGTAAATCCTTCCTTGCAGGTGAGAATGATCATTGAAATTATTAACATTTATAATTTTATTTTACAAGTTTGTGGTAAGAAAACTTGTTTTTCTATTGGATTTGAAAAGCAAATTTCAGCTGGATAAGTGTTACTGGTTCCAGATCACTGTATAAATACACTGTGACATGATAATGGTCAGTGTATTTATTTGGTGATAAACATGTTGCTCCTTGTCAAAGCCACATTGAATTTTGTTGCAAGCTATATATGCAAAGCCTCTCCAGTTTTCTTAAAGCATGAAGAATTGTATCATAATGTATAGAGTACTAAGACATGCAGATGTATATAGGATACAACAGGTAAGTCCAATTTCAAATTCAGACCATGGGAATTTGATTGAGTTCACATTCAAATCGGGCATATTATGGGTGGATTATGTAAACTTGGATATTTTCTTCAGTTCTGTAAATGAACCTTTGCAGATACTTCCAGCTACCCCTTTGATTTATAGATGTAGATGTAGAGCCTGTTCAGACTACAGGAACGTTATACGAGACTCGTATAAAGAAACGTCGTGCAAAGAATCATGATTAGTGAAAAGAGTGTACAGACTACAACATCGTATAAAGAAACGGGTTTAGGGGAAGTCTGCTGACATCATATGTTTTGTATTGGGTCATGTCAAGGACAGCAATGGAACATATAATATTACAGCTAATTGGTCACATCAGTGCACACACACATGATAAGCCCTGCCCAGTTATACGATTCTCGTAGGATACGATGTTCAGAATACAAGGGGATACTGATTCATTATCGAGTTTTCATTCGAAATGATGCTCAAACATGCGTTTCGCTATACAATATTTTGTTTTTCAACGTTTCTTTATACCGTATTCAGAGTATGAAAATGTAATTACCGGTACTTATCATATAGCTATATGATTCTTGTATAGCCATACAATGAACTTAGGTAGTCTGAACAGGGGGATAGATTATTAGACAGGGCAATAGTGAGAACCTGAATAGCATGTTGCTTTGAGTGCAAGCAGAAAAATCAGATAAACTTATTCATGAAAGTTTGGGAAAAAACTGGGAAAAGTAAATAGCTGCATGATACATTGCTGAAAGTTCAGATCATCAAATGTGGGAGCCTTGAAATCATTAAATGGTAAATCTGTTATGTAACTGTTATGTACGCAAAATCTGCTACAGTATTTACTTTTATTTTTAATTCAGTCAGGTGATTTCTTTGTAGGAGCATTTGCAACAACATTTTACGTGTAGTGTAGCTTTTGTTTTGCACAGGCATGAGGGAAATACATGAATTTTTTTTTTTTTTCATTAACAAGAAAATATTTAGAAGTCATTGATCATGTTACAATTACATGACTGATTTGCAGTGACCTCAAATTTATCTCTCCTGTTGTCCGTCTTGTTCTTAAGATTTCACAACCAAGTTTCTCTGATTTCTTTACTTTTGCTCAATGCAATATCTTATCATAGATTGGTTTACTTGTGATGAATGGGGAATAAGTAATAAGGTAAAGACATTAAAATGTGAGAGTTCATGGTATGTGTAGATAGGTTGAACAAAATGTATTATTTTGAATGAGCTGTGCAGTTAGATAAAACACGTTTTCCGTGTTTGCAGCTGATTTGATGTTGTAGCATATGATTTAAAAATCTATCTGTTATTCTAAGGAAGTAAATACTTGTGGAGAACACACCAAGTAACATGAAAGTCGGCTCTTTTGACTGGAGCCTTTTTAATGGTCATGGGATTACCCTATCAAGAGCCCCTTGACTTGGCCTTTTGCATTGGACATGACATAGCCAATTCAAATGAAATTATTTTTAGGTGGGTTTGAAGTGACAAGATCATGGTTATGCTGTGGCTCCTACAAGATGTTAACAGCACCATTTCCCTGTAAGCTTGGCTTTAAGTGAAAGTATGACTGTCGCAGTGTATTTCAGAAATGAATGAGCCAAGATGTGCCCATGATGTGTATATATTTTTGAATAATGAATAGTACTTACTAGTTATATAGAATAAATAACCACTGATGTGTATTGTTCTGTTGACTTCTGATCCCCAGATTGTCATCCAAAGGTCATCAAGAAATTCTGCCACCTGCGACTTGGAAGGCAAAAAAGGATATGCAAATGTGTTTCTGTAAATAGATTAATAATTTGCCATCATGCATGATTATATTTTTATTTTTGAACATTAAGAAAATCTGTCTTTGATAGGCCCTTTGAGTTATTAAGGAAACCATGCCTAATTAACCAACCTCGTCCAGTGATCCAGAGCCCTTGACATCTAGAGGACCTCTGATTCCACCACAAGCTACTCCTGCATCTACCAGCAAGATGATCCACTGCTTGAAGTGGGTACCCACTATCAACATGATGGTTTGCTTTCTGCAGAACAGGCAGTAGATGTCACAACAATGAATGCATGACTATGACTAGTGGTTGGATACAATGAAGACAGGTGTGTCCAGATATTCACACCCTCTTCAAAGACTTGTTAGCTTAATGTATCAACTTACAGAAAAGCTGGATAAATCAATGTAATGTGTAGCTCAGTTAATTGACTAATACCATACATCTGTTAAAAGTTTGAAACAAAGAAATTAATGGGGAATTCTCTTTTCTTTTCTTTTCAATGGTTCTACTTATGTTTTCCTTTTTGTGATGTCTGATTAAAAAAAGGTAAAGATTGTTGTGAATACTGGGAGATACATCCAAGACCCCCAAGACAGGTGATGCAACATTACCGGTGATATTGTGTACAGTTATCTGCAGTCAGTAATACATACCTGACAATTGCAATAGCCGATTACAAGAATACTTAGCATCTTCTGGAAATACAGTGTTGATTTCTATCCTTCTTTAATCAAGTCTCACTCAAATAGGATCAGTCACTTCCAGAGACATCATATTTGTATCCAGTCGAACAGAGTTGATTGAATTTAGATATGCACATAAGATTGGACCAAAGAAACTACCTATTCTTTGAATGGATGGTATCTTAAGGTATTGTATCTGGCTTTTTCATCAGAAACTTTACTATAGATTAGAATAGAAGTAAAAAGTTTGTATCATATTGAAATATGCACCTTGGGTGGGGCTGTGAGAATATACTTACTTTGACCTGAGGGGTGCACTGTCAAAAATAGAATTCAACCAAATATATCCATGTGTATAATTATGATAGTGGTTTAGTTTGAGGGGCTACCAATAATATGATCTGGGCAATGCCATGTGGGGAAAAAATATGGCATGAAACAACCTTTTTTATGTTTTTTGAATCATATTCTTTGTGCAACAGCTGCCTTTTGATAAATTCATTCGATGAGAAGTTGAGACAAAGGTTTTTTGCAGAGTGGAATCACAAAATCATGATTATGCCAAACTGTTTTGAGTAAATTCACATTGTGTTGCCCATCTTTAAAAAGCAATGGCAGCTTAAAGATAAAGTTGAGTTCTGGTCATGAGATTGAATTGTGAAAGAAACTGTCTCAAAGCAATTGAGAAAGGTTGATTATATAGCACATAAGAATTGGTGTATGCTGTAATGTTTTTGGAATCACCAGAATGATAAGAAATTGACTCTCCTGCTGAGAGTCACATGCACTGCACACAGAAATGGGACTACACGCAAATGTTTGGCCAAAAATTTCAGCTGTTTCTTGTCATATTTTGAATGTGAGAGCATTTGAAGAGCAATCCTTTTCAAGGGACATGTCGACTATGATAATCTTCCAAACTGACATAAAAAGAATGAGAAAGCTCACAAATTATTTTTTACCTTTCCCAGAACTCCAGCTTTCCTTTAAGAATTTGTTATAAATTGTATGGCACATGCTCCAGCAATATCTAAAATTAACCAAATTCCTTCCTCCAACCCTTAAAAAATAAAAGGCAAATACGTAATCACAACCCAAGCCCTAAATCTATAACTTTGAATTCAATTTTCATGCAAATATTGGCAGAGCAATTGTGGATCACCATCGGAGCTGTTATTAGGATTCATACCGATCCATCAAACCTCTTGATCGAGCAAACTGCATTTTAAAGGACAGTCATTGCTTTTTCAGATTGAGAATCATTTTAATAAGCGCAAGCTTCTAACATGCCAAAATAAAAAGCTAGAATTTCGTCTCCAGTGATTTGTAGATTTAAAATTAGATAGATCAGTAGCAGTATACACAAAGTCAAACTTTTGCTGCAACATGTTTAACAAGATTGTGATTCATATTTTTAGAGTAATTGTGGTCATCATGAATACTGTGTTTTAATATGACCTGTATTTTGCAACAAAGTAGAACAACTTCCCAGAGTTCATCATGAAATTTTAAGATGAGAAGGGAAATTAACATGTTTGTTAATGGTAATTGTTGTTGTCTATCTTTCTTGTTCCTTGATACAGCTAACTCTGAAATTGTATTTCCTTGATGAACCTAAGCTGAATGATTTTCTGCATTGCTAAATTCTAACTAATGCATAAAGGAATATGATATGTCTACAATTCATGGTTAAGATTTGTGACAATTTGTTATATAAGAATTGAATTATTGTTCAAAATTTGAGAAGTTGTTTTTCAGAAACTCTGCTCTGATGCTTTTGAAGGATTTTTAAAGGACATTTTGACATCAGAATGTGAAGACGATTTGGACTTGCATGTTTTAGTAACTGAACAGGTTAAATATTGACATGACATTATATAGACTGGATTGATATGCAGGCGATGCTTTATTCAGTTATATTTTTTTTAGAATTGTAAGTAACGTAATTTACATTTAGGGATTTTACTGTTCATATCTGGCCACATAAAAACAAGCACATCTGTAACAAAACACCAGTATGATCTGTAGTGCTCAAGTTGTATAGATTAAACTTCTGTTACAAGTGAAAGTAATAATGACAGCTACAGCGCATGAAATATCATATTGCTTTTGATGTAAAATTGGATTGTTACATTTATTGAATTGATAATCACATAACTTATTTTGTTCTATGGAGAATAGAGTGATAAGGAAATGATTATCTCAATACGATTGCTGATTCATAAACAAGTTTATATGTAATGAAATACTTCAGTTGTGTTGATCTTATTCTCGTACAATCTAGTATACTTTATTTCACATTGTATGCAAGTATGTAACATAATACAGTGAGCTGAAAAAAAAATTGATTATCCAGGGGTATTCTACTGAAGAAAATTTAAGGTAGGTTTCTTTTCGGTTTTGTATCAATAAGATTATTTTCAGGGAAAACAATACATGAATCTTGTATGACGACCTGAAGTGAAATTAGAGGCAACAAATATCTCTTGTACATGGTAATTATTCAATAAATATGACACATGAAAACTATATTACCTGATAAGTCAACTACCGAGAATAATGTGAATATATGTAGGGGCATATACCCTTTTTTCTTTCTTTTCAGTCCCTATATAATGGAAAACATCAATTACATTCATCTTTGATTTCACTAGTAGCCCCATTTTAAAGAAATCTGTATTGAATTGTGATGTATATAAGTGCTGAAACACACACACACACAGATCGAGCTTTAAATATTTTGAAATCAAAGGACGTTTGTCAGTACAGGTTTGCTTGATCTGTGTATATTGTAGCATGCATAATCCTTGTCTTAATTGCTTGCATGTAGATGGCTGTAAAATCAGTGTGGTGTTGTCCAGTAAATAAAACCTGAATAGGAACAAAACAAGTCTATTTATGCGTGCTTTACTCTACGTTACTTTACATACATAAGTACCTAGTTCACCAAAAGTTTTTCAATTTCATTTACAAAAAGGAACACAAAGTAGGTAATAAGACCGAGTGTGATTGCATAGATTTAACAAGATCTTGAATATTAATTCGTTTTTAAAGTGAAGTTGTGAATTAGCCTACATTACTTTAATTCACATCATGATAACAGTGCCTTTGATTTTCAATGACACATTTGTTAGTATTAGTGTGAGAGGGATTTTTTTAACCCTTTCCAGACAATTGACCACATTTTGTGGTTTGGCTCAATAACTTTTGATCCAGAGCTCTAAAAAATATACCAGATGCACAAGTAGAAAGAGCAAAAATTTCTGCACATGCTATGTCCATTTTTGTTACATGACCTTATTGCGTTTGATGTCAGGAATTTTAAAAAGGAGAATAAGCTTCAAAATCCTTAAATTGGCAACACATTGAGAGATTCAAAATCATTGTTTTTCATCAAAATTGGCAATTTTTTCAACGTATCGATAAAATCACTGACCATGTTTATTGTTCTAAAAGACATTACACCTATTAGAACCATGTAGCACTAAAAGAAAAATATTATTGTTGCCAATTTGAAGAACAAAATGTGATCAATTTAGCCCTTAAATAATTGCTGTCCTGAAAGGGTTAAAATAAGGCCAGAAAGTCATTTGAAGTTTAAATACCTGCAAGGAATACGTCTGGGAATAGATATTCTATCCTATTTGTAAGTCCTACCTTCCAGTTAACCTTACTATATTTGTTTTTTCTTTCTTTTCATTTTTGTGTATCATTTTTGTCACTATTAGGTCGATTTTTAATTTTTTTTTCCTACTCCTGTAAATATGTTCATCTATAACTTGCATATCTTCTGTTTGTAAATTGTTCCTTGTTTACATCTATTGTTCAATGTTTTTATCACGGCCTCGCTGAAACACAGTTTTTAGCTAAATGCAGGCGCAATTGTATATTGTTTTTATCCGTGAATTAATGAATAAACAAACGAACAAAAGCTGAAATTGACCGGAAAAGATAATTCACGAAAGCGGGGGCATGGTCTCGTTGTACAGGACCAATAACGTAGAATTGTTAAGACTAAATAGGCAACACAGATCAATACTTCCTTGAGCAATACCAGATGAAAATATGCAAGTAAATTGATTCTGTTACGTTTCCACCAGTATTCCCCTATGCCTTTCTTAGAAATCACTACACATCTTCGGTCGATTGCATGAAGTACCATTCCGGTCTTAAAGAAAAGGATATGAACTTATAGAAACTTATATATCATATAATATATATATATATATATATCACAATTATATTATTTCCATGAGAGTTGCCAAAGCTGTTGTATATATTTATATTTCCTTACAATTATATATATATATATATATATATATATATATATATATACACACACACACACACACACACATACACACACATGTATACATGTATATTTAATTCTTTATGTGCACGCAAAATGGTTTTGTGTTGAAATGATAGTAATGTAATTTTGGAAGCACATGCATATGTAGTGGATCCATGATAAATTTGATGAATTATATTCCATTTTATATCTTTGCCTTTTCTCAGTACACGTGGGGTTGGGTATCCTAAAGCCCCTTGCTTCCGACAAAAAATGTCATAAGTGGAAGCCCCCCCCCCCCCCCTATCTCTCTCTCTCTCTGTTTTCCTTCACAATCTCTCTTTTTTCCCGATATACAATGGGAAATAACGATGTTGTGAAATTGTGTTTCCAGCGATCGAGCATGGTTACTGATAATTACTGATCATTGTTGATTTTGTTATTCCACTGGTTTCTGCAATTCCCTTTTTAGAATATTTGAGTCTACTCTTTTTGCACGGTCCCGAGAAATTGTGTTAAACTGGAATCTCCGAATACTCTGGTGTATTTTGTAAATTTTGCTTGTAAATCCTGTCATTAATACATGCAATAAACAGGATATTCATTGATAAAGATACCAGCGCATTTTACTATTTCCCAGTTTATCAAAAATAGTACTGTGAAATACGATATCCAGATGAGGCCAAATTACTAGAAAACAGTCGCACTTTTGATAACCGTAACGCGACACTAAGAAGTGCATACTCGACTGTTAATATGTGGGTAGGAAGTCATCTTAATTACTATATTAATATTTTCATTAGCAGGCTAAGATTATTTTTTCAGTTGCTTTTTTTTTTTTTTTTTTTTTTTTTTTTTTGTCGTTGCGATTGAGTTTATAGCTATTTGAATTGATTTATATAATGTATTTTACCTTTTTAGTCAATATCAATTTCTTGCCCCTATACCTTCGCGTCATTATTAAAGTGTAGTAGTCGAGACCTGGGGAGTGGACTCGAGACCAAAAGCATGAAGAAATCTTTTTGGTTAAATTCATTTTTAAGCGTTCGGTCTCGGTCTCGGGGTCGGGACCAAGTCCGAGACGTCAAAAGCCCGAGATCGAGACCGGTCTCTTCGTCACTGCTGTTTTAAGCCCGCTGCATACGATCGCGTCATTGCTACATACTGCCTTATTACCTTTACTGATATTTGTAAAGATTCCGAAGCAAAAGCTATGTAAAAATCATTGGCCATATAGGCTTTTGCTAGCATTCCTCATAATTGTCTTAATAAAACAAATCAAATCAAAGACAGTTTACCAGGACCCCCTCTTAAAAAAAGAGTTGCGATGGATTTGAATCAATCGCAGCTTAAAATTAATCGCAACTAAGAGATAGGATTTGCGATTGATTTTAAGTTGCGATCGATTTGAATCAATCGCAACTCTTTATAAGACGAGGCCCTGGTGACTTTTCATTCCAAGCCCTTTGAGAGCGTAGCTTTAATATCAGTAAAAAGTAATACTTTGACAAATTCGATGTCATCTTTTGTTGAATATTCCATCAGAGGCCGAGGGCCTACAGTTTGGTTTTCCCGTTATGTATAGACCGAGTAACGACTCCACGAAAAGGGCGGGACTGAAATGATTTTTTACTCCTCTACAAAAATATTTTTGTATTGATGTTCTCATGATTTTCGTATACTGTCAGTTCGTAGATTCACGCGGCGCGCCCTGACAGCGTCATAAAACCTCATAATTCAATATCACATGACCTCCAGGCGATGGCTGGAGAGAGAGACACAAATATTTAAAGAATCAATTATAGTTGACTTGATGATCCCTTGCCGCCCTGGGGCAAGAACTCGCTGCGCTGATTGGTCTGATTTTGGGTTACAAACTCCACGCCAACTTGAATTTGCCTGCGTCATGTCGACGCACGTCGTCGCCCGCGCGACCTGAATAGCAGTTTGTCGCGTTCGATTTATTCAACACTTACAGAAATCATTTCATAGCTTTTAAATTGGGGAGATGACGAGGGTGTGATAATTGATCCCCGAGATCATAATTGTGACCATTCCCACACGGTCCGCAGTCTCCATCAGTGCTCAATAGAGTATAGGGGACGTTCTTGAAGAGAGAAACGATGATATATTTAGATCGCTATTTGGAAGCCGCGACCTTCACGTTTGGGGTACTTGTATTTTTAGTGGAGTCTTGTTCGCATGTCAAGGCATTAAAGCCGTAAAAATGTTGAGTTTTTCTGAACCAGATCAAGAGAGTCGTAGTCTATAGTTGTTTAAACACTTGACTGGAGATGCGAAGGTCGTGGGTTCGATCCCCGGCACGGCACTTATGTCCTTGAGCAAGGCATTTTATCTACATTGCTCCTCTCCACCCAGGTGTTAAATGGGTACCCGGTAGGATGCGAAAGTCACTGTGAATTGATCACCATTGTGAGCGTCTGCAAAAGGTGCCTGGCTGGAATGCTCCCCAGGGAGTGGAGAAGGTGCATACATTGTGTGCGGGCAAGCCATGAATCCGATGACCGGGGTAATAATATGTCTGTAAAGTGCTTAGAGACATCGTAGATGTAATAGACGCTATATAAATCCAGATGATTATTATCATTATTTCTCAAGTGATAGATATGAGAAATTACTAGAGATCAAATGATGGGGAAGACGGCAACGTATATACATATCAAAATCATCTCGGTTAATTTCGACCCCTCCCCTTCTCTTCTGCATTCATTTCATTTTATTTTATTTCTGAACGTTACTTAGGAGAAATTATCTAATACCCGTAGGCATGGCTATGTAGACCAAATACTCAATAAGATGTAAGGAAGAAAATAATATGGGCGAAGTGTAGTACCGTTTCATTTTTTTTTTTTTTTTCTTTTTTTGTTTTGTTTTTTGGTGATGGACTGGAAGTGATGTTTCTTTCATTGCAGAAATTGAAAAGGCACACGGATCGTAACGTTTATCACACTACACTGCCACCCTCTCCCATACCGTCTCCCTATCATTGTCCTTTGCTCCCCGTGCTCCACCCGCGTGCCCGACAGTTCCCCAGGGCTCTGTTTCGTCAATGATGTGGGGGGTTAGGGTTAGAGTTGTGATTGGATTTTAGGGTTAGCAAGGAAGATGAGGGTTTGCTAACCCTTTCAGGACAGGAATTACTTAAGGGCTGAATTATCACATTTTCTTCTTCAAATTGGCAACAATAATGTTTTTCTTTTAGTGCTACGTGGTTCTTATAAGATGTAATGTCTTGAAAATAATATACATGGTTAGGAACTTTGTCGAAAATTTGCCAATTTCGACCAAAAAACAATGATTTTGAACCTCTCAATGTGTTGCCAATTTAAGGATGTTCAAGCTTACTCTCCTTTTTTAAAATTCCTCGCATCAAACGCAATATGGTCATGCAAAAACAAAAAATAAAAATGGACACAGTGTGTGTGCAGAAATTTTTGCCCTTTCTACTCACGCATCTGGTATATTATTTAAGGCTCTGAATCAAAAGTTATTGGGCCAAATCAAAAAATGTGGTCAATTGTCTTGAAAGGGTTAATGGGTGTTGCTTATAGGTTCCAGGGTTGAATTTCTGAATATGGTGTAGGGAAGTGACCGCGTAGCAATTGTTGCCATGCAGGGAATGTGTCGTCAACCTCCACCTCAACCACATAGGCCTACCATTCTCTGTCTCTCTCCCCTTCACTAGTTATCTCTCTCTCTCTCTCTCTCTCTTGCTCGCTCTCTCTCTCTCTCTCTCTCTCTCTTTAACTCACTCCATCCACTTACGTAATTTCTATACAACATCTAGTCCAACTGATAGCTTGAGTGTGCACCTTTGTGGGATTATTATCAAGACAATAATTTTTTTTAAAGGTTATGTACCAGTATCATTTGCTTGTTTGCCTGTCCTGATAAAACGACGATCCAATTACCACGTATGATTTTTGTCATCAAGGACTGCCGTGAAATATGATATGATTATGGGCTTGTCGATCAGGCATTTAACGAGCAACAAATAAGCTATTAAAATAAGTAATCCGACACAACTGTCCCTTGTCATTAAACACACGTTTTCTGAGAATGATTACTACAGTTATCGTCGTTATACTGTCGGTCGATTAAAATTGATTATAACTTGCAGGAAAGTCGGGTACAACCAGTTATGTAATTCGTCTCTACGGTAAAGGGGCATCGCAAAGTCATTGTAAATGAGGGTGTCTGACTAAAATTTGCCGACAAATTATCTGATTTTTTTTCCGGCAAACAACAAAAATATAAGTCATTGGACTTGCAAGTCTGCCGACAAGGCTTAAAAAAGAATGTTCACATTTTTCCAACCAGCCAATAAGATCACAGTTTTGCCGTCAGAATCCTTTTTGAATGGGAACGTCACACCCTCCCCCCCCCCTTTCCTCCCCTTCGCGATACCTCTGCCCGTGTATTCTTTAATCCCCCCCCCCCCCGCAGTTGGGCAAAAGGTACATATAATAATTTTTTATATGCCATAAATCGAAGGGTATGTCTTATTTTTACCAAATGTTACTACAGAAGTGTCGTTAATTAATGTCGTTAAATTTTAATATTGCCTCATTGTTTGCTTGCAAATAATTATATCGCTGGTACATAGTGCGATTCCACAATATGGGCAGGAACAGAAGTACACAGAACTATATTTTCACTTTCATGGCATAGATTATATAGCGTTATATTTATAGGAAGTTAATCTGCATGCTTGTAAAGATGGATTCTCCTTGCGTTTTGCAGTAGATGTGCCAATAACCTTTTTTTTTTTGGGGGGGGGGCGGGGAGTGTTCGTTTCTTATCCCTTCTTCCCCCTTGATAATGGCATATACTTTACACTTGTTACCCATAACCCCGCCCTCTCTTTTTCTATGAAGAAAACGAAATCTAGAGTCTGAAAATCATAACACAAAACAAAGGCACAACAAAGGACTAACCACCTCCTCATTTTTTTTCTCTCTGTCCTAATGGGTTATCTTTAAAGCCAGCATGGATAATAATGCGAGGTGACATAAAAATAACACGAGTACAGCACAATGAATATATACATGTAGTAGACAGTGGCGTAGCATAGGTCTCGCTATTGAGGGGGATCTGGTGTCATGGGGGCATCAATCTTACTTGGGTGGATGGAATGCAAGAGAATGAGGCCATCGAGTGTGGGGCTCTTGCAAGTGGGGGGGGGGGGAGTCTTGATCATTCTTCATTTCAAGTTGCCTCCATTCTCTATTTTGTACCCTTTCTCTCTTCCCCTCTTTTTTTTTTTCTTTTTGCCATCCATTGGAGGGGCACGTGCCCCCTTAGCTTTAGCACTTGTAGCAGATGATGGCTCGTTTGGGGTTTTTTCCTTTTCTTTATTGTGTGTGGGGAATCCTCTTAGCCCATGAAATAAAAAGTTCTGGAAAACTTATTTAATATCCGTAGAAGTAGGGTTTCTCTACATTTCTTTCTAGCAGTTATGAAACACGATACACGATACACTCACGGTTCATGAACAGGAACGCCAAAGTGAATCGAACTTGTTTATCGTGGACGTCTACGTCGATATATGAACCAGAACTGTTCCCGAAACCATCTCATTTGTCACGCGTTTAGCGCGTAAATTTTGTTATTTATTGGAATAGGTCAAATAGATGAAGGTAGTTTCCTGCTCTCTAAGTCATGATTCGTAAACATTAGGAGGTTTAATATTGCCTGTATACCCCCGGGAGGTTGACATGAATGTATCACATCTCAGATGATTCCATAAACCATCTTAAGTCCTTAGTCATGTCTGGTAAAGTACGTCCCAAAATTGATTTGTCCGATTTCTTTGAGTTGACTTGTTGAACGGCTACAACGTTTTCCTCCAGATCAATACGTCAGTAAGAGATGGACTTTAATATGTGTGCAGGCCCGTAACTAGGGGGGGGGGGGGCAGCCCTTCCCCCCGCTCGGTCGCTTCGCTCTCTCAGTATAGGTCCACCTTATGTAATGCCGTAAAGTTTTAGTTACGGGCCTGGTATTGCACCTGCTGCGTTAAAATGAGTCTGTTCCTTCATTTATTTTTGTATATACTCCGACGCTCTTTACGATGTATTTCCAGAAAATTCAATCACTTTTCTTGGAATATGTGTATCCAAAAGATGAACAGCATATTTTATTTCCTTATTATTGTAACACTTGCTATTACAGTGTACGCGCTAAGAAGTAAGACCATGTGTATAAATTTACGTTAAGAGGTAGTGATTAAATGGTAATTCGTTTGGATATATCTTTTAGTAACTGTTTGTAGGATTTATTTGATGTCCGATTAAACATATGCCTAGTGTAATTATCGAGATGGAAATTACAGGTTGATTAACTCGTCTCTTTATTTAGTACTGTTTCTCACTATTTTGTTTTATTTCCTCGCCCCGCCATTCTATTTATTTCTTTCCCATCTTTCAGTAGCGGATCTACGATTTTTTGCGAGTAGGGGCACAAATTTGTGTCAAAAGATCTCTGACGTTAAAAAAAAGGGGGTGTCTTTTTCTGCTGGTGGGGGCGCTGAAACGCAGGAAGTATTTAGTATATTCAGACCACGATCGCAAAGACTTTCGAAAAATCAACTGAAGGGCAATTTTCGATGCCCTACTGTATATCCTATAAAAATCATGTTATTATATATTATAATGAGTCATTATAATGTTCACATAAAATAGGTGATAAAAATAGGTGACAAGGCTGTAGAAGTTGTCTAAGGTTGATTTTTTGTTTTTGTTTTTGCGATCGTGTTTCAGGCACATTTTGGCAGCGGTAAGGGGCGCGTGCTCCCTGAACGCCCCCCCCCCCCCCCCCCCCTCTGAATCATCCACTGTCTCAGGTTCCTCACTGTTGAAGAGACGGGAGTCACGTGCACACTCGTCACGTATATGGATTTTCTCATATCGAAAGACCCCACACACTTTCACTTATACGACGTTACATAAATATCTCAGAGAATGAAAATGTGAATTGAAATAGTTTTTATTACATTAGTATGGATATCCAATATCTCGGGTTGTTTTTCTCTTTTTCATCCATCATTTGCGAAATCGAATAGCGTGCAAGAGTGTTTCTAGTTCACAGATCATTCTTTGGTTCAAGGAAGTCATAACTCATGCTCTCAGAAGTAATAATGGTCCCATTTTCAGGCTGAATTTCAATTGCATTATTTATGTCATTTGCAAACACCTTCTCTAATTTCATTATGTTAATACTGGTGCAGTGCAGTGCAGTTAATCTCCTGATGAGCTCAACATATATAATGGGAAAATGTATTTTACACCACATATGTCGAGTTCAGGAGGAGACAAGGAGCACCCTGAGAGATAATGGGGAAAATCTGAAAATCTGTGTACAAAACAAATGGAGAGTTGTTCACAACATCAGCCATTTTGAAGCAATTTTGCCAATTTGAGGATCCCCATAGAAAGTAAAACGAGACTTTTCAAACTTCCATAACTCTCTCATTTTTTAACCAATTTTAATGAAACTTTTTGTAAAGTGCTTCTCTGAATTCTCACTTTCCAATAACATTGATTCTCTCCTTGGGTTTTGGTTTCCTTTAAGTATAGCAGGTCACAATTGGTTGTGTATAACACGATTGTTATTGTCCCTTTCCCTTTGTAATAAGCAGTTAAGGGAATTAATTTCTTTAAAAAAAAATCTTATTGCAATCTGCTGTATAATTAACACATTTTGCTGTTGTAGTATGAATGAAAACCCATTTAAAGATCATATAAGAGGTCATGACGAATAGAGTGTCGAGAAGAGTATCAGTTGAGAGGAAGTAATGGAAACTTCTTCAGTCAGGTCATTCACAAGGCCATATTTTGTCCATGTGACATTTGTTTTTCCTTGCACATGGTTTACCGGAGTTTCATTTTCATTACAATTGAAGCATTTAGTTAAGACTAAGGATGAACCGTTAACTAATCAAATACTTGAGGTAGATGTAGATTTGCTTACTATCAGGTCATCGATATAAATAAATGTATATTTCAATGACAACTTGGCCCTTTGACCTGATAATTATAAAACATTAATGCTTCATCAATTCAATAAGCCATGCAGTTCGTAATTCATGGTACAAATGACCCTGAAATGACCCCAATTAATACGCGCACGCGCACTTGTTTTGGTGACGCGACACCGCACACCATAATTATGATCGGTCTACGATCCGATTTTGAAAGAAAATGTTACAGCATTAGGGGCCTGTAACATAAAGAGATAAATCAATCTTACGATTGCTATCAGTTGTAAGTCTATGGCAAACCATGTACTGAAGAATAACAATTGATCGTAAGATTGATTGTATCTCTTTATGTTACAGGCCCTAGATATAACAGTAAAACACCATAAAATATGTTTGATTGAGGTTCTGAATAGTTACATAGATAGTAAAATCGAAATTACGGCCTATTACAAGCCGCCTAGTCAGAGGAAAGGCCAAATCGGCTCCGAATCGTAGTGACGTCAGAGTCCTGCGATTGTCTACGATTTGAAACTGATTTGGCCCTTATTCCGAATTTAAGGCTGACATGGTACAACATTCCCATGTTGAGTATCATTGTTCAGTCTTGTTAAAATGTCTATATTTAATGTCATTGCGATTTATTTCCAAAATCGGATCGTAGTCGATCGTATAATGTGCGGTGGGCTTAAAATCGATCGATTTTAAAATCTTATCATCATACTGGTGCGTAAAATGACAGCGTATCAATGTCAATAATTGTACCCGGTATATGCAAGTTACCTTTATCTGCACATGCGCAAATTGTAAATTACGAACTGGCTTCTTTACAAAGCATTTTGTGATTCGTGCATTTTTTCTAGACGTTGAATTAATTTTTAATTATTATAAGAACAGTACCGAATATTTCCCAACATTTCACATGGTGCTATATTGTACTTGGATAGTTATTGTGTCGAGAGAGACATAATACATGTCCCAAGTTGTAAGCTTGTCAACAACAAAAATGAGATTACGGACCTATATCGTTGAAAATTATTTGGTAGTCGCTTTGAGTCGAGACAGGAGATAACAAAATGTTTAATGCCACAATCGGGCAAATAATTATTTAATCTATACCTTTTGTTCGCGAGGCATTTGACTATGCAGAATCAATTAAAAATGGAGGTTTATACAAATTACGAAATTAAGGCGTTTAAGAGTTGCGTCGAGTGTGAGGTTAGTGATCTGCATTGTGCAATTCCTATTGATTGATGTACTTGACATTTTAGGACTTCGGTGATTCGCGTGCGTTCCTCTGTCCGCTCTGGTTGATGATGGCGGAAAAAAATACATACAATGAGAAGAGCAGTAATAGTGTCAGGTGGCGTCGAGGTGTTCACGAGTCATGAAGTGATATTTGCAGCACTTGATCTTCCTTTTTGTGATTTATTTGAAACGAACTGCTACCGAGAGACATGAATTCAAAGTCAAGAAATTACATGAAACCCAAACAATTCTTTCTGATATTACAGTTCGCAGGGAAAATGCGATTTGAAGAATATGCCCAAGTCGTACCATTTGAAGAAACTTCATCTGTTCATGAGGCTTGCACAATATTCCAACGGATCACATTTGTATACCGATGTTTGTCCTCAGTTTCATTTGATTTTCACTGTTGATTGTCTTCGTCGCTGCTGTTACAATCAGCAAAGGTTGTGCTATCTCCAAACTCCACTCTTCTCGTGCGCATTTCATCCTCTTTCTCGATGTCATTGTTGTTTGAATGATTACTTTCCGTGTTCATGTGGTTGTCCATTCCTAGTTGCTGGGTTTGTATGTCTTCTTGCTGTCCCTCTGACATGTCCTGTGGCCGATTGAACTGCTGGGTGTGACGCCACTTCATACGGCGATTTTGGAACCATACCTTCACCTGTAAACGAAAATGTAAATAATTAGGGTGCACTATATTTATTAAAATCTTCAGAAATCCAATTATGGGCTTTAGAGGCATTTTTACCACTGAAGATGTTCTTCCGATTGGTAATGTAGCGTTAAGAAAGAGCTCTCTCTCTCTCTCTCTCTCTCTCTCTTATCAGTCAGTAATTTTTACCGATTGTGAAAACAGAACTATGTTTCTCAAAGTTCCCTTTGGAATTATCTTATTTTTAGAGACCACTCTGTCTTTGATGCGACAGCTGCATACATTACAAGTGAATGGAGTGGCTTTATGGCGCTTAGGATAAAGGTGAAAATGCCTACCTGGGCGTCTGAGAGGCCCAACGCAGACGCAAGTTGTCTCCTCTCTGGTTTGTTTACATATTTCTGGATTTCGAATCGTTTTTCTAAACCCTTCCTCTGCAGACTGGTGAAGACAGCCCTAGACCAAGACCTCTTGCGCTTGTGGTTCCCCGATATACTCCCCACGATCCCACCGCTGCCACCAATATTGGACTTCACGTCCTGTCCGTTGTCCTGCACCAAGGTCGCGCGAATTGACGAGACCGATGAAGCCTGGTGGAAGGACCGGGGAAGGGTAGGGTGTGAAGGTGGTAAAGTGGGTTGGAGTGGGTAGCAGTGCTGAATGGTAGGGTCAGAGGTTCGGATCCACGGGTAAGGACTGTGTCGAGATGCGAAATTTTCTGTAGTTGAAAGAAGGGTTAGAAGAAAGACATAAAAAAGTGAAATGTGGGTACTATCGATATTTCCTTTCAAAAGTGAAAAGAATTTCATATTCAAGTCGAAGACTAAATCATGATGAAAGGTCATATTTTTTTATATATATACATACATACATATATATATTTATTTATTCATTTTTTAAATAACATTTATGCGTAGGTATGTTTCTCAACTTCAATGAAACTACACGCTTGGGCTGCGTTCATGCTTTGAATGACATTTAGTTTAAAACACGGTTGCGTTCATGCAATTTTTCGTCGGTCGTAAAAATACATGTAATCGTGTTTAAGATTCTGCCAGAATCACGGTTGCTGGAATTGCATGACACAACGGAGATCTCAATGATTCTATGACGTCATTCTAGGCGCTGAAAATGGCAGGCTTCCGGTTCCGTGCAAAAACAGTGGGCCTTTCTGACAGAAGATTACAGAAGAAAAATTTAAAGAACCTAAAGAATAATAAGAAAAGGAGAAATAAGGAGTAAAATACAGAAAATATAAGAAAAGAAGGAAAGAGAAAAAGATGACAGAATGAGAAAGATAGAGAATAGAAGATGATGGAAGGATTGAAACAAGTAAAACAAAGAAACAAAGGAGAGATAAAAAGATGAGATAAAAGGAGAAAATTAGGAATCACATATAGGGTAGAAGAAGAGATCAGAGAAGGAGAACGATGAAGGGAACATAAAAAAAGAAGAGAAGATGCGGATAAAAACAAAGAATAACAAAGGAAAAGATAGAAGAAAAGAGAAGATCAAAACAATGTTTAACATAAGGAAATATATAAAAAGTGAAAAAATGAGAGAAAAATAAAAATAGATAACATAAGGGAAAGACATACAGCCAATAGAAAGGAAGATCCAAACAAAGAATAACATAAGAAAATATATAAAGGAGGAAAAAATGACAGAAAAATAAAAACAAAGAATAACATAAGGGAAAGAAAAAGAATAAAATAAAGAAAAATAAAGAGACACATACATAGGATAGGATAGATGAAAAGATGAAAGAAGGAAAGAATATAGAAAAATATAAGAAACAAAGAAAGGGAAGTTGATAGAAGGAAGGATAAATACAAATACATTTTTAGTGTGCAGAAACTAAAAGAAAGAAGTGCGGAAATGTGGTAGCTCATTACCAGCCGATGAAAGTTTCGTATCCTTATTTCTTCTTATAATACTTTTTGATGTCTACAGGCAGATGTCTATTTTTGCGATATATGGATTTTGGTATTAATATGGCTCCCTAAACTATTTCTTTGTTATTCAGGAAACCAGGCCCTCTTTATTCCTCGTGGAAACGTGTGGCAAAGGGTTTTGATTTTCCACCGCATATACTTTTGGGTTTTGTACCTTTTTAATCACATGCGAAACCATGTCTTCTTTCTCAAACATTACAACCCGGTCCATTTTTAGCCAACATAATTCTTTAAGATTTTGCCAAAGGAAAAAGGAATAACAATTAGCGTCTGTGATTCATTATTATTATTATTTATTTTTATTTATTTACTTTGGGGGGATATGTAATTGTCTCCATAGTTGAAAGAAGGGACTTTTGTTGGGGGATATGTAAGAAGGGATAGAAGAAAGAGAAAAAAAGTGAAATGTGGGTCCTATCGATATTTCCTTTCAAAAATGAAAAGAATTTCATATTCAAGCCGAAGACTAAATCATGAAAGGTCTGGGGGGGGGGGGTTCTTTCTTTTTCTTTTTCATTTTTTTTAAATTTTTTTTAATGCGTAGGTATGTTTTTCAACTTCAATGAAACTGCACGCTTGGACTGCGTTCATAGTTTTCGTCGGTCGTAAATATAAACGTGTTTCAGATCGCCAAACTTAACGCAGAAAAAGGTGTGTTTTGTCGGTCGCTGAAATTGCAAGAACACAACGGAGATCTCAGTCATGATTCTATGACGTCATTATAGGAAAGAGAAGTGAAAGAGAGATTTTTTTTTAAAAGAAGAAAGTGCGTTATTTGGCTACTAAACAAAAAGTCCATTTTTTTAATGTGCAGAAACCAAAAGAAAGAAGTGCGGAAATGTGGTAGCTCCTATACCAGCCGATGAAGGTTTTGTATCCTTATTTCTTTTTATAATACTTTTTGATGTCTACCGGCAGATGTCCATTTTTGCGATATATATATATGAATTATGGTATTATGGTTCCCGAAACTATTGCTTTGTTATTCAGGAAACCATGCCCTCTTCCTCCCTCTTTGAAACATGTCGCAAAGGGTTTTGATTTTTTTTTTTTTTCACCGCATCTACCTTTGGGTTTTGTACCTTTTTAATCACATGCGAAACCACGTCTTCTTTCTCAAACTTCACAGCCCCGGCCCATTTTTTAGCCAACATCATTCTTTATACAAGATTTTGCCGAAGGTAAAAGAAATGACAATTATAGCCTCTGTGATGTATTAATTATTATTATTATTATTAGCTCATCCGGCCCGAATGGGCCAGATGAGCTTATGCCGTGGCGGGGCGTCCGTCGTCCGTCCGTCCGTCCGTCCTTCGTCTGTCGTCCGTCCACAATTTCAAAATGCTTCTTCTTCGCCATTTCTTACCCGATTTTAATTCCGTTTGCTTTATATGATAGCAATAGGTGGGGGATTCGAAACTTCTACACAGAATTTTGAAACTCATTAAATATGCTAATTTATGCGCATTTCTCAAAAATCACAAAAATTGCTTCTCCTTCCTCATTTATTGACCGATTTCGATTTTTTTTGTTCCATCTGAAAGACTTTCATGAGGTTCATTGAACTTCTACACAGAATTTTGAAATTTTGTCTACAAAATTAATTATGCTAATTTATGCGATATTTATTCAAAAATCACAAAAATTGCTTCTTCTTCCTCATTTATTGACCGATTTCGATTTTTTTTTTTCCATCTGAAAGACTTTCATGAGGTTCATTGAACTTCTACTCGGAATTTTGAAATTTTATCTAGAAAATTATTTATGGTAATTTATACAAAATTTATTTTAACTCTTTGCCCTGTCCATTATGAAACCCATGGCTGCTGGATTATTTCAAAGGCTATACCTTTCTACATGATTTCTGTCGACATCATCGACAGAACCGAGAACCCAGAAGTGACAGTGGTCAACAATAGCGGGTTATGAGCTAATAAAGACTTGAAACAGTGAGGGACAATGCACTGAAGCCACCCTTAAATGTCCCAACCTTAAAATTCTTTTTTTACACCAATGCATAACTTATGTCATTCAGTGCTTTTTTCTTTTATTACAAATCTTAACCTTCAAATCTCTCTCAATAAAGATTTCACAGTTGGTAGAGATACCTCACCTTGACTAACTTTATGCTTTATTTCAAATTTCTTTGTCACACAGTAAAACTATTAAAATTTACATTCCCCAAAATCTTTTAACTGAAGTCGTGCAACTTGAGTTGTCAATTTCCAGACTTTCATTCATATCTACATGTCACTGTCTCCTTCCAAAACCACATTTAGCCAGATCTGCAATAGGCACTTCATCATCTGTACATGCATGTAACCAATACATGTACATTTCATCGATTCATTACAATGTCTACTGTGTTCAAAGTACAAATTGCATCAATTTCTTTGCTGCATGCCGGATGAGCGCCACATCATTGATGTGCTAGTTATTTTTATTATTATTTTTTTTTTCACTTTTCTTGGGGGATATGTAATTATTTCCATGGTATTAATCCTGTTCTAAATTATATTCAATATTTTCAGCCACAAATAACACATGCCTTACGTTTGTGCTTGAATATAAATGAGCAAAATATAGTTTATGACGTATTAAATTCCAACCCTTCTACCAAGCTATTTGCTTATTTAATATTGCCATCTACATTTTAGTAGATATCCTTTCATCGCCTCCTTAATTAGCTGATGGTTAACGATTACTGACTGATTAATTGATTGATAAAATCGTTGATTTATTATTGTGTTAATATCATGACTGATTGATGATTGTTTTGATTCCCGCCCGTCTCTCCCAAACCGATCAACGCTTGGATCGCTTCGGCTCACATGCTGACAGTAATGCAGTCGGCTAGAGCCTATTAAACCATCGCTAAACGCCGTATCACAAAAAGAGATCAGCCTCGATGTCTCGCTATCTCAGTGACGCTCCAATCGGCTTCTTGGTCCCAACGTGAAATAGACACCGCTCGGGTCATGTAATGGGTTGTCATTTGAAACATAAAGACGCGTGAAATCTATCAGTACGAGCGGCCCATAGTCCGCACCCCTACCCCGCTAGCTGGAGCCTCATCCCGTCCCGATGGGAGTATCATAGTCGCATGTTTAGACCAGCCCGTCTAATTAAACGTCTCGAAGTATTTCAACAATCAGACTATAACAGAAACAATACATCAGCGTCAGACAAAATGAATTCCGAACGACTGATCTTGATTTCTATATCAGCAGTCTTGCGAAGCGATTAGAAAATTATATTGCTATCGGAAATTGCTTCAAAGCAGAGATTCAGACGCTGTCACTCTATCAAACATCAGTCATCTTTACGTCAAGATGATCATTTCCTGATCCTATGGGCAAAAAATCAAATATTCACTACTCTTTCTATTCTATTTCGATTTTTTCATAAAATTTTTCATGTATTCCGAAGTAGAACACTAATTCTACTATACTCATACTGTGGATTTGTTCCTTGTCCTCCCTGCCGGAAAGAACACAGTGTCCCACAGTGTGTTCACAGTGTGTTCACATAGTCGACTCTGTGAAGGTGTGATTGATTCACAGTGTTAAAATGCTCGAATTTAACAGAGTGAAGATGATTTCACAATGTGGTTTACCACAGAGTGTTCACATGGTGATGTTCGATTTCACAGTGTGAATTTACTCGCTCACAATGTGAAGATGCGATTCACAATGTTAAAACGCTCGAATTTAACAGTGTGAAGATGATTTCACACTGTGTTTCTCACTGTGAACACACTGTGGGACACTGTGTTCTTTCCGGCAGGGCTTCTTCATAACTTTAGCGCCATTCCAACGTATACCATTCTAAAATGAATGAGAGAATTAATGATTGCCTTTCAGATTTGTACTCGTGTCAAATTGATTAGTGGAAGATGTTTTAGACCAGTTAAAACGGAATCAAAGTTTCTTGTCCGGGTTTTTCGAGAAAAAAAAGAGTAGGGGTTCCATTTTACTTGATAGTGGGTAAATTTCAACGCAAAATCTTTGAAATGAAATTTTATATGCATGTATCTATACTTCAGCGGTTCCAAACAAATTGATATACTGCACTAATTTTTAATGTTTTTATCAGATTCTTCTCTATTTAATGTCTAATTAAAAATACATGTATATAATTATGATATAAACAAAATTGAGGCGGGTACTGAGAAAGAAGAAATGACGACGGGACGAGAAATTAGGGATTAATTTTATTTGCATGGTCTTATTTCTAGAATAATAGAATCTTTTTTTTTTTTTTTTTAGCTCTAACATTGTCTAAGGAGATAGTTTTGATGCTTAGATATTTCACGAAAGACTTTCTTTTCTAATCGGAAAAGGAACAGTGACACGGAAATAAAAATGAAAATGGCTTCTTAGAAACAGTATATCTGTAAAGAGAAGATCACTCTGCACATCGGGACAATAACTTGTCAATAATAATAATAATAATAATAATAATAATAATAATAATAATAATAATAATAATAATAATGATAATAATAATAATTATAATAATAATGATAATAATAAACTATTATAGCAGGTGATTACGACGATTCCTGTGATTTTTTGAAAGAAATTTATATATCTGTTTCTGATATGTGTTTTTAGATAAACGCTGCCCCTAAAAATATACTTTCTCTGAATTGAATGTCCTATATCATGAATACAGGCACCGGAACATGGAGTACGATGTAATGATACGCCTGGATAAGGAAATGTTACGTTCCGAAGTGGACATTGAGCCTCGGGTCAAAAAGATCTACATACCAGGCATCTCATGTGATGTAACCCCTTCCCTTATTGATCTAAATATTGGCTGTGCGACCTTTGGATATTGATCAGTTAGACCCCTCCTCATAACACAACACCCATCTTCACCAACCCCCATCTTCACCAACCCCCACACCCTCCTGTACTGCACGCGCAGTGTTGTGTGCGGCCTGACTGCGGCCGGTGTGATATTGGTCTCTGTTTGTTTGTGCTCACGATCGAGTTCAGTAATCAAGATGGGTTTGGCTCCTGTAGTCCGAGCTGGACATCGCCGACGACCAGAATGCCCAATAAACGTCATACGGTCTGACCAAGAGGGGGCCCCGGTGTAGGATCGCTTGAAAAACTGATCCAGCTTCATATAAATTATGAGCCCTTGTACATGTACATGAGGGCGGTTGGGCCTATGAGAACCACGCCCCCCCCCCCCCCCCCCCGCAATAGATATAGAAATAATAATGGCATTGCTGGGGTTTATAAATCAACATAGAGTCTTATCACCACTTTGCTTGTTATTTATTTAGTGTTCAAATATTCATTTTTATTCTATTTGATAGAAATAGAAGCACATCGAGACTAGTATTGGAAAGGACGTCATAAAGTATTTGTGCATTGAAATTAAGTGCCCAAGAAAATGTGTTGCAAGATGATCCAGAAATTGAACCCCCAGGGAAATATTTCTTTGAAATGTGCAGATAATCACGATAAGTTTGTTTTCTACTTTAAATATTGGAATAAATAATTACACTGAAATTTGAACTTTTTGAAAATTTCACAAATATATGTCAGAATTTTGGGTGCTGTGGCATTGCCGAATAGATACGAACCATCAGGCATGACAGGGGAAACTGGATTTATGGAACTCTAAATATCCACTATAATTTGGCAAATTTCTGCGATATACATCAAGCATGTCATGTTTTTATTCAGACACCGAATTTCGTAGCGCGCATTGACTCGTTTCATAGCTCATATTATGGGAACAGTTTGTTTATGTTGCCAACCAAGACACCACTAACACCCGACACCGAACTTCATACATATTACCGTGTCTTTCAGTGTTGGCACCACTGAAAGCCCACACTTGAAACCTCCAAAGTCCATTTTAGTCAGCCAAAAGATAACTATAGTCTGATTCACCTCCCAAAATATCCACAAACACCCTACACCGAACTTGATAGCATCCCCAGCCCGTTTCGTCAGCCAACCGCACAAACATTATCACCCTGCACCGAACATGGTGGTATCCTCAGTCCTTTTTGTCAGCCAACCGCAGCAACAACATTAACACCCTACACCAAACTTGATAGCATCCTCAGCCCATTTCGTCAGCCAACCCCAGCAACACTAACACCCTACACGGAACTTGATTTCATCCTCAGCCCGTTTCGTCAGCCAACCCCAGCAATACCAACACCCTACACGGAACTTGATTTCATCCTCAGTCCGTTTCGTCAGCCAACCCCATCAACAATACTAACACCTTACACCAAACTTGAGTCCTCTGCTCGATTCGTTTGCCAACATCAGCAACACCGAACTTCCTATTGTCATCCACCATCCATTTCATCTGCCAAGCCACCGCGCGTCCCTTGGAATGTCTGTATGTCATCAGGTAACGGCCATTAGGAGCCGGCCAAGGGTGACGGATAGAGTAACTTAGATATGGCGATAAATAGGTGATGATGTGGAGGACGCGGCGAACAAGAGCAGTCGAGTCGAAATTTATAGGGAATGCACTTCAATTTCGTTCCGTAACATTTATTTTTGTTTATCCGCCTTCCTGACTTTTTATCCTACAGGATGGTTGGGATGATGATACAAGAATTGACTATGTATGCGATGTAAAATACAGCGATCAGCATTTCGTTTTCTTGGGATGTCTAACTGTGATTTGCTATAAGGACTTTGACTTTGAAATGATCCAATCTCTCTGATGCTTGTCAGAGAGAAATGGGTGCTGATGTGTGGTTGGTAATTGCACGAAACAAAATATCATCCCATACTGATACTAATGTGTAGGTTGTTGCGTTTCTTTTGTCTTGCGTTTACAAAGTGTTGAGAGCTAAGTTATATTAGATCTTCAATTAAGGCATTTATGCCGGGTACTTATGAAAATCAAGGCAATAATATGATTTACGATACATTTCAAGATGAGTAAAGGCAGTATTCATTTCCATGTACCGGTATACATATTCATTTTGTAGATGATTTTTATTTTAGTGAAAGACTTATACCAAATTCGTTTTTCCTCAGTGCTGCAATTCTAATAATTTTCAAGCGATTCCATGTAGCTAAGCTGCGTTTACTGAAATGTCTGATACTACGTGTATGTCCTCACGGATTGCCACTTTCACAAATGCAGGGAGATAGACTGAGAGTTTGTTCCTTATTTTGTGTCAGAAGTTTCAGTAAGAGGAAACTCGAAATGGAGATCCCCAGCATTGGCAGAACCTAATACATGTACGTGGGAATGTTCGAATGTTATCGGTCAAATGTCATCGTCATCATAATCCAATGTTCTGCCCTGATTGTGGTATAATGACATCTTGATTTCAGAGTCAACATTCGAATCACGTTTGGTCATGTTCCAGAAGTAAACGATGCATTAATGCCGAACGTGCGTAAGTGAGACGGATGTATACAACGACAGTCAGGGGCGGATTCGGGGTTTGGGTTTTTTTTTTAGAAAGAGGAGGTCTGAAAACCGCCGAAAATTCCAGGGGAAAATATTTTTATATGTTTTTCATTCTTAAGAGGGATGGGGCGTGGCCAATTGCTCCTCCCCCACCCCCCCCCCCCCCGCACGCCACGAGACGATTTTTTTTCTCAAGTGAGATTGGGTTTTGCTACTTGCCCCCACCCACCCACCCCCTCCCCTCCACACCCATCCGCCAGTGTACCCTTGCTAACAAATCAAGTTGTAGAGACACTGGCGGCATGGAATATTTTCTAACGTGGGAGGAAGTGAGTGGACTAATCCCATTTATAAAGATGTAGTTATTCAGATTCAGAGAAATATATATACACCGCTGGTTATAGGTATTTGGGGGTGGGGTATGGGAAAAGGTAATAATTATACTGTCAGATAATGATGGAATACATATACTTTGTTCTCGAGTAATTAGATGCGTTTTTTTTTCAGCTTGACAGTATTAGAGTCGTCATATGAAATGGTCGTCTAAATATTCCTTTCACCTACTTAACAGACTGAGGGAACTTTATTCCGTTTACAAGTTAGTCATATTTATATGACTTGTATATACGTATCATTCGTACATGTACAGTTTGTAAACAACAGAATACGAATGATCAGAATCCTTATTGCAAATCAAACGAATTGGTATAAATTAGGTTTGATTGCATTTCATTATAAGGCTGTGTACTTTATTATCTTTCACTGATATTGCTCAACTGTTGTAGTGTGAAATTTTGTACTCTTTGACTATGAGTTTGCCCCATCATACTGGAAATAATTCTCCTTTGTCTTCAATTCCCACCGTCAGTTTTAATAGTTTTTGTACAGCTCATGAATTCTTTTAGAGAACTATAATCATGATAATAGTTCGAATGACAAATTACAATCAAAGAAAAACAATATTTTGCTGAGAACCAACTTTTTTTTTCAGTTCAGTTAATAAAAACTGTATGTTATTATTTATGATAGAATGATGTAATGCATACAGACATCAACTAAAAAAATGTGTGTGTGTGTGGGGGGGGGGGGTGTTAAAGTTATTTCAGATCTAGTTCCTTACGTGAAGTGTTTGTGCAATGACAGAACACAAAAAGGGGTGACTACAGTATGATCGAGGAGGAGGACGAGGAGGAGCACGGGGGCATTGCCTCCCGGAAAACCCCAAGCAATCCCCCGTCCTCTGCAGCAATTTTAGGCCCTAAAATTCACCTAATAATGTGAAAATCTATGTTAATCTTCTTTTCTTTTTTTTTCTTTTTTTACCTACATCCCCGCCACCCCCCCCCCTCCCCCTCCCCCTCCCCCCTCCCCCTCCCCCCCCCCCCCCCCCCCCCGCCAGAGAATCCTGGATCCGCCCCGGCACATTATACCTTCAAGTCCTCGTGGTATGTGCCAAGGTGAGAAGAGAAGAAATCGAGCCTTTGATAAGGTGAAAGAAGAGAAACGGGCGACATATAGGAGAGAGTGCCTGTCCACGACCACCAAAATGAACGTGATTCCGGGCATAATTCTCATCGTACCTCGAACCTCTCAACAATTGCCTTACGCCTTTTTAAATCCTACAGTGTTAGAAGTGCAGGGTAAAAATTTCCCAACATGAGGTTAATTATGATTCCGACCCACTTTTGGGCAATTTTTTTGTTGTTGCCCAATTACAATCACCTTATAGTACAAATTGAGCAAAAATTACTCACGTTGTCCTTTAAAAAACATTCTCAGAAGATGAGCGGACACATAATTACCTTCATGTGGGACAATATTTTACCTAAACATACCTTTTTAGAATATTTGGGCATAATGACTTAAGATCAAATTTACTTAGATTTTTTCAACAATGTCAACTCGCGAACAAAAATGTAATTGGCTTTAAACTATCCTAGTGATGTTCGAGCATTTTAGGATTGATCCGAACTCCATTTAGACAATTTAATTTTCACTTCAAAATAGTGAAATAGTACCCCATAATAAAATAGTAATTCTATCTTATCGTTTACGTTATAGTTGGGTGACTTGTCAACCATCAACGGTTCAAATTATCTGCGTTACCGACAGCTTATTGCTTTAGGAATGGGGACGAGAGTATGTTAATAACTGAAGTTAGAATAAATTCCTTGCGGTCCATGCAGGGCTATATAAAAAATCAAGGATCAAATGCGCAGAGTACTGTAATGTAATATTTCTCAAGGCGTTAAGCTTCTCATTTTGTTTCAAGCACAATATTGTCTTCCCATCATAGTTTATCTCGTCAAACCAAATTTCGCGATGAAAAGATGTCCGCAATAGTTCAATCTGCGACACCTCTTCTGATGAAAGCTGACAGTATTTGCCACATAGCAAAGAGGTCGCGCTCCTTTCCAACCACGTGGTATGCCCTTGTTTGACGAGTGTGTATCATCCCTGGTCATGTGACACATATTTAAATCGAATCATTGACAGTGAGCTGGAGAACGAGGTCCATTGATGGGAAACACACTTCGAGCTCTATGACGGTGACCCACTACTTTCTTAATAGGCCAGGAGCCTGTCCCGAAATAGTCACCCCATTTTACATATGAGATTTGACCCCTTAAAGTTACTTAGACCATCCATGTCATTCACAAAAAGCTTGTCAGCTCGAACGAAGCCGCCGGGTTTGGCCCCCAGCCCCCCCCCCCCCCCCGGGCCCCAAAGTCTGGTCGATTTCAACCCATCTAACATTATTTATGCGCCAAACTTTGTCAGAAGGAAGGTGTATGACTATACATTACCAAAACACAAAAACTGACAAAATTTTCCGTCAGGATGGGTTGTCAGACAGCCCCTAAAAATTGGGGGAAATTTTTCCCCTTAAGGCCCATGGACCAAATTTTGTCAGAAGGAAGAGAGGTATGTGTGTATGTGTGTACATTACAAAAATATAAAAACCGAAAAAATTCCATTTGGAAGGAGGTCTAACACGCCCCTGAGAAAAAAAAAACCCCAAAGTACCCCTTAACCAAGCTTTGCTGCCGAAAATGCTCTGGATGTAGAGAAAAACCCTTTTTTTGGCATTAACCTTAATAAATTCAATGTGTGTGTGATTCAATTCAGGTCAGATTTACATAGTATACAATCTTGAGTATTGTAACTTTCTTGGGGTGCAATTTGGTGTCAAATCATCATTTCAATAATAAGTTTATTACATCGTGAAAATTGTATTGCTTTCTCAAAAGTAGTCAAATGATATTGTCAGGATTATATGTAAACACACCCCCTGTCCATCTGCGCCTGTTTGACAAGGCAGAGAACTTGCAAGGTATTTGTGTAATTAACACATGAATGGTAAATTTCAGCATTAGCAGCCACATAGCCCATATACTTATATTTTTGTAATGTACATCCATACCTCTTCCTTCTGACAAAATTTGGTCCACTGGCCTAAGGGGAAAAATTTTCTCCAATTTTTAGGGGCGGTCTGACAACCCATCCCGACGGAAAATTTTATCAGTTTTTGTGTTTTGGTAATGTATAGTCATACGCCTTCCTTCTGACAAAGTTTGGCGCATAATTATATTAGATGGGTTGAAATCGACCCGACTTTAGGGCCCTTTTTTTGGGGGGGGGGTCTCGGGGCCAAACCCGGCGGCTTCGTTCGAGCTGACAAGCTTTTTGTGAATGACATGGATGGTCTAAGTAACTTTAAGGAGTTAAATCTCATATGTAAATGGAGTGACTATTTCGGGACAGGCTCCCAGACTATAAAGGATGCGTGCTAACTCTACGGACAATGTTCCGCGTTCAATATCCTACACTAACCAAATACTTTACCCCTAATCCTAATCCTAATCCCAACTCTAAACCTATCCTAAAACCCAACTGCCAATCTAACCTACTCTATATCTTTGACAAAATAAGGCCGTATTTTGTCGCCGAAGCAAAATTAACGCCGGATCACCCTCATGGTTCGTCCTGTGTATAGGATATACAAGAGCACATTCAGATAATAATTATCATTCTTGTGTGTGTACATGTAGTTCTTTGCTTGTACATGTACTGAATTTCTTTGTTCAAAGCAGTTTGGATCGGGCAAGCATGAATCTTTAAATAACCAAGGCGTAAAGTTGCGTAAATAGTATTTTTGCAGGTATAGACCTAATGAAATATTATATCCCTCAACTTTTATGTTGTAATAGCCGATAATGCCATGTCATGCTTGTTTATTGGGTAGTCTGAATTTTTTTTTTTTTTAACAAGAAGTCCTCTGTGTGGTGACTGAAAAACAAAATTAATTTAATTGTGCATAATTGTTCCCGTAAAAGCATTTTCCATTCGGTTGGCCTATAACTATATGTATCAGGCACACTCGGCGACGATTTTTAAGTTTTTATGGCCCTCCTGGAACATCATTTTTAATAGATATTGTCTGTGTTTTTTATTAAGAGGTGAACTGAATTGGGAATCGGTTGTTATGCATCTATTTTTGGAGTAAAACTTTACTCATCCAAAATCGCGTATTTTGGACTTGCGTTTTATTTTTTGAGTTGCGTTTAATCGCAACCTTTTATGCAAGAGGGCCAAGGACATGGGCAGACATTTTGTTAATTTTATATAATGTCCAGGGGCGGCGATCCTTGAAACTTTGAAGACTGGAAAAAAAAAATTAAAGCAAATAATCAGTAAATGCTGCAACACCCTGTTTACGCTCTTAAATTCTCTAAAATGCAGCGTTTCTCTATTCATAATGGAAGATTTTCCCACTCGGTTGCTTCGCTCTCTCGCATATCAGTACTTAAAACTTTATATTGCAGATCTTTAAACACGATAGGTATTATTGAAGCAGAGATTCCCGTGTTTTACAATAGACAATGTCACCTCCACTCGGACCTAGTGCACGGTCAGCACTTTAGGGGAAGGGAGACGCCTCTCCCTGGAAATGATAATAAACGATTTTCTTCTTTTTTCTTTTCTTTTCTTTTGGTGCGTATATAGTGATTTAACGCTTTGATTTGCCAGTGTTATCAAAAGTGCTCTAAAAAGCTGTTCGAAACCCCAAAATCTTCTCCCTCGGTAGCTATGCATGCGACCTCGCAAAATAATTTTTGAAAAATAATTCACTGAGGAATCCGCCAGAATGCAAGTCTTTAAATTGCAAAATACTAAATCTTCTCTCTCTCTTTTCTTTTTCTTTTCTTTCTTTTTTTTTTTTTTTTGGGGGGGGGGGGGGGGGGGGGTTAACCTTCACAGAGTCCCTTCCCCCGGGGCGCTAGCCTCGTACCGCCGGCCGTGACAAAAATCGCCTCCCTTGATAGTGTCATTGTTTTAACGCTAATTTTCAAGATGACAAAAAGTAACAATCTACACTGAAAATAAGATGCCTTTTAGTTATTTTCTCAGCGCCAAAAGGGTGTTAACTCTCAAGTCCAAAATCATTTAATTGATGCCCCCCCCCCCCCCCTTGGCTCTCAGCAGATGTGCTTCCAGAAATGTCGTTTTCTTTTGATCATAAGGAATAAAAATTATTTAAAAAAAAAAACTAGTAGTATTGGCCTTCTTACCGTGGTATTCAGGACAATGGTCCCTTGCTACCCAGCCGATCCTACCGGCCTCGACGACCTCAGGGAGACACTCCCACTTGCTACCCAGATGACCAAGTGGGCGCGGTGAGGGGTTAGTCCATGACGACCTTGGGCTTGGGTAGGCCGCTGCAGCAGCATGCTTGCTGCCCGGTAATCTCCCCGTTGCATGTCCGTACAATTGGCTGCTGGCTTCGGGTGGGACCGTTAGTTCACCGTTCCATCGGCCTAAAATACGCTGTTTGTAATCTGTGGCGATGAAATATTATTTCAATAAACTTAGAGCTGCACTTTGGTTAACTCTCAAATAAGTTGCATCCATCTTTGATCATGCTGATTCAGTTATTTTCATCAAATCTTCAATACAGATATTTTCATGTGCTTTTTTCCCCCTTCATTATCATGATTTATACCTCCAAAGCGATAATTATGTAACCACTGTGCAATATTCACACTAATAGACCACTTATGTGTATCCCATTATAACATCTCACCCTCCACGAATTTTCACGCATTATTTTTCAATTCAAAATTGATGTCCGGCTGTATTGCCAATGATCATGGTATAAAAAGATATATTTTGATAAAAATATATACACATGTATATATTGATACGTTTCGCAAAATAAAGCAAACATCAATTCTTACTTCCTTGATGAGTATCCTTTTGCATTTCTAAGAAAAGAGGGATTATTCATGTATAATTGTTTTATCATCGTCAATTTGCAACTAAAGCCCACCGTACACTATACGTTCTGACTACGATCTTATTTGGGAAGAACTGGCAATAGCATATGATTTGAACATTCAAACATGTAAAATATAAATGATAAAGGTTTCTGAATAGTCATATGACCATTGAAATCGATTTCTTTTCTTTTCTTTTTTTTTTTGTGGAGGGGGGGGGGGGGGAGGGTGGCAAGCTTCCTCGTAGAATGAAATGCCAAATCGGCTCCGAAACGCAGTGACGTCAGACCAATTGTGCGATTGCTTACTATTCGAAGCCGATTCGGCCTTTTTTTCCGAATAGAAAGCTTCCAATGCACTAAAATTTCAGTTGTAATAATCACATTATTATTCAGGATCACAATCAAGAAGTTTATGATTGTTTTAATTTCAATATCGCAGTCGGAGCGTATATGCATCCGGTGGGCTTCAATGTTTGTATGATTATTTTGTTTTGTATTTATTTGTTTGTATGTTTGGTTATTGTGACTTTTCCAAAGACCGCGCATACTTTGACATATTAATTACTAGTGATAATTAATGAATAAAATCATCTTAAATCTAATATTTGAGTTTTAGCAAATGACAGAATGAACCGCCAGGACTGTATAGAGCTATATAGCATAATTATTCTACCTGTTATTTCATTGTTGTTGGGTTTTTTTTCTCTCTCTCTTTCTCTCTTTTCCTTTATTGCGCATAAAAATAAGGTTGAGTGTAATGAAACATAATATCTAGAATTATCATTTTCAATATCAAAGAGATCCAGCCTCCGTTTAAGTTCGTAATTCTCCCTCTTTATGTGTGATTTTATACCACACATTGATTACAGAATTACCGTCTTCCAAGTATCTGTCATGGCCACCACTATAAAATAAGTGTTTCTCGACACGCTTTCTGTCAAGACAATCATTACAAAAATGGTAGTAGACGTGGTGAAATATTTTACAGCTGTATATTTGCGGGCATATTAAGTTACGCCCGATAATGGTATAAAAGGTGATTTTCTCATATTACGCTGATAACCTTGTGAGAGCTTCACTTTTATGATGTCGATTTAGATTATATTTGGAGAACACTCGATAGAATTAAAGGATGTTTTGATCCTTTTTGCAGTGATCCTGTTACCCGTTATTATACCTATAACCTTAATGTCACCTATATGTTGTATTTCGAGACCAATTCTGCCTCTCTGTTTTCCGGGGGTTACACAGTATATATATATATATATATATATATATATATGAAAAAATATTAAATTTAATAATGATACAACTTAAGTGTTAAATCGCTATTTCAAAATGGTCAATTTACACTTTTTTCTTGCTGGATGCAACATTATAAAGGCTGAGTCCAGCATGTTAAAAGTGTTAATCTACCATTTTCGAAAAAGTGGTCACTCCTCGACCCTTTTAAATTGTGATTTTAACACCTTAGTTTTTAGAGTGTATGCAATAAGTATTTATTTTGGGTTATGAAAAATATAGCATGATGTTCTATTCCGGAATTGGGAGAGATTTGTTGCATATTATTATTTAACTTTTCTTTCTTTAAATATTATGCAAAATAATACTCATGAATTTTGTTCTTTGTAGAATGTGTATTTTATGTCACACCCTTTAACTAAAAAAAAGGGGGGGGTCTGTGTAATGATCATGAAGCGTTTAATTCGTTCGCATTTGCATTAGTTTTGGAGTCCATTTCAAACGTAGTCTGAAAAAAGTGTTGTAGTGGAAATCCAACAGTAATCTCAAAATCTGAATTGTATATAACATAAACGTTGTCCAAGCAAATCTTAGATATTATCATCATGATTATTTTGTTGTTATGTAATGTATTTTAATTAAATCAAAATGTTGCTACGGTTGGTGAGCGTTGGTGCGCATCACTTCAAACATATTGTTCATGTCTTGCAGGATTAGTTACGATAGTTTTGCGAATTGTTATGATTTACGAAGTTTTATTATTGTCATTCTTCTGCAGGCCCTTTCAATTTCTCATGTCACATTTGACAAAAATAGAACATTTTGCACACCGTGAATGATATTTATATCCTGCTTCCATGTACCTATCAAAAAGACCTATTAAATACTGTCATCACTGTTAATTCATGACGTAAAATTGTAAATGATAGAGAATACATTTGCTATGCATGTTCTTAAACGTGCTCTATCATGATCTGCCACCACTACATCTTGAAACATGTGTTAATGCAATGGTTGTTACCTGAAAAATTGTTGGTTTTCTTTTCAGGTTCTTTGCTACCGATGGCCAGTATTGCTTCGATGCCAAACTTGAGGGGCTTGCTGTTCGGCGGAGATGCCCTTGCCTCACTCCTGCATTCTCTCCTCTCCTGCCTCAGCTCCAACGGGACGCCACCACCTCCTCGCGCCACATCCTTGGCCGCTCGAGCCGTCAGTGTTTCCTTGCCAAGCCGGTCAACAACGCATCGGTCTTCTTTGAAGCGACTGTCCGGGGTGTTCCGGGGTGAACAGCCCGAGATACTATTCCGTCCGCTTCTCCCTTGCATCACCATGGTAATCTGGGATTTTAAGTCGTCTCCATGCCGCGATGTGTGATGCTTAGTGTCAAAGTCCGCTGGAAGGGAAGCAAAATCGTAGGGTTGTAAGGATGAAGGAAAGCCAGCCACCGCTAGGTTGGAGCTTCGTAAGAGCATCCCTTTCTTTGGAGACTCCAAGTATGGGTTATCACCACCACCATCCTTCTGCCACGGTCCACCTCTTTTCGCCATTGGGACGTAGATCGTATGCAGCATGGTATCGGCCGAAGACATTGGGAGTGTCACAGTGGCTCAACTTGCCCTAAAATTTTCTGTAATTTTTTTTCCAAATTTGATATTTATTTAGTTAGTATTCAGTGGAAAGAAGTTTCCTCCTCGTTTACTATTTCAATTCCATATTGTTGTCCTCTATTTCAAATGTACACAGAGTTTCGAAGACCATCCAATCTAGACGAAAAACAACTTCCTGAAATTCCTCTCTGTTTATAGAAAAAAAAAATGAAGACGCTAAATTCTCCAATTCCGCCTTTCTCCCCTCTGTTATATCATATCAAAATGAAGTTTTATCCATTATAGCATGTTTCAACAAAAAAAAATGAATAGAAAAAACGAAAAAAATGTTCTATTTTTATATCCTGAAATGTTTTTCTCAAAAAGAAATTCACCGAAAAGAAGATGAGAAATATTTTCTGCATCAGAACTTAAAGCAGATTGTTTTAAAACACTGACGGGTGCTGGGGAAAGTTTCGAATCCAGGGAGAGTTTGGAGCCGGTCTTCGGTGGGATGAACGCGATGATCGAATGACTGGTGGAGTGAAAGTAACACCACCCGCACGGAGTCCCGTTTGGTTTGTCTTGTTTACCTAAAACATTCAACACCATCCCACATTCTCTCTACCATCCACCCAGCAAGCTCGCACTCTGGCACAGCCCCAGACAGAGAGAGACAACGACAGCGCAACGCACCAACGAATAGAAACTCTTCAAAAAACTCCACATGCTCATTGAGTGCGTATAATCTTACTTTCATAATACAGGTATATACAACATGCATTTAGATGACGGAAACGTGGGCTGCAACTTAATACCTCGATGACTCTTGCAGCGGATTAGATATACATCATAAAACGGCTAAAAGTGCTGTAGTCGTGGTTGATAAAAAAGAATTATATAAAACCCTTTCGCGCCTCGAGAAAACAATACATTTTTAAGCGGGTATAGATAGCAGTGATAAAGTAAAATGATACTGTCATTATGGACCAAGGTTTGATAACGAGATTGGAGCCGGGGATCGGTTTTTTCCTCATAAATTTTTGTCTTGGAAAAATGGTTGGGACGTTGATGAAACCTTGATTAACTCACCGCGGTGGAAGCCAACTCCAATGATATTGCAAATGTCTTTCAAGTGAACATTAAGTGTTCTTTCTCGGCTTCTCGCACCGCTCTAGCCCGCTTTTACCTGCCAATAGGTAATGTATCAGCTTACAGAATATCACATGGAAGATAATTTCTATTGTTTACTTTAAATCCTCTGCTTGCCACATTTTCCCAATAGTTCCGAAAGTTTCAGTGGTCATTGTCCTCACAACCGAAACAACATTTTTCTATATGTCACATCCTGTTTCCAAAAAAGAGGAGGGGAGAAACGGCTCATTTTTATGTATTCTACAAAATGGAGTGCGTACCTCCATGATGACCTCCAGTTGAGTTGTTGGCCGGATCCAGCATCATTTTTACAATAGAGGGGTCACATGCAAAACTACACTGTAAGAATTTTGCCGTGTTTTCACGGGAAATTTCCTGGCAGTCGGGATGCCGGGAATTCCCGTTTTTCCAGTTTTTTTTTTTAACGGGAAATCAGCATATATTTACAATCACCCGACATCAAATTACAGTCTTTTTCCTGTAAAACAACAGCAAGTTTGTTGGGCGATTGTAAATATATGCTGATTTCCTGTAAACCAACAAACTTGCTGTTCTTTTACAGGAAAAAGACTGTAAAATGAAATAACGGCAATAACTTGTAATTTCAAGGGCCAAAAAACCTGTAGTTTTACAGTTATTTTTTTTTTTATAGTGTACACATGCTTGCTTTGGGAGCTTCCCCGCCAACCCCCCCCCCCCCCCCAAAAAAAAAAACAAAAAAAAAAAAAAAAACATAAGAGAGCCAGAGATAATGTTGTGCTCCTCCTGCCTCGCACTAGATCTGAAGCCGAGTTCTGAAGAAATAGTGCTGCATGGGTATGTCAATCTCTTGAGACCATGTTCTTCCTTTGGGTTCTTATTTGAATTATTGTACTCTTTTTAGTTCGTTTTTCTTGTCTATTTCTTCTTTTTTATACTCTTATTTCATTCAGTTTATCGTCGACATTGTCTTTCAACTTGTCAGTGATATCATAGGCTCTTGAATCATTGCCATCTCCACATTTAGTGACGACGGTTTTATTAACATGTTCACATCGTCAGCAACACGTATTTTCAAAATCGATTTAACAGTCATGGACACTTTTTGTCTCTCCTTTGAACAAGATTTTCAGTTTAAAAGGAAAATATATGTATCAGAGCATATGAAATAGTTTAATTTTTTTCAGGTGATGCTGTATTATAGGAGCGCGAGAGCAATGAAGTCATCTCATTTATGAAGAACGAACCTTTATCTGGTAAAATGAAATTTTCAGTTTATTTTCCTCTCTTTGTCATAGCTGTCTTTCTGTTCACAATATCTTGTCTTGAAATTATCATTTTCCTTCCCCTTCTTTCTCTTTGTCTTTCTTTTTGTTTCTCTTTCATTTTTGTTTTGTGAGGAAAACGTTAGAAAAACGTTATTTCTCCGTTATCATCATCATCATCAACATTTTCATCATCACGCCCACCGTCCCTCTTTTACAGCTTTTCCGCTCTTATAACAATCCTCCATCAAACTGATTTCGTCCGGCCGGGCACAGGGCAGAAACGAAAGTAATTAATAGATTGTCTTTAAAGGGCAATCCTACCTTGGTAATAAGATGATTTGTGTGAAAGCAGAAAAATAAAAATAGGATGGTGAAAGTATGAAAGAAATCGGACAAGGACTAAGAAAGTTATGGATGTTTGAAAAATGAGATCACTACATCTATGCGAATCTCATTGGCAATTTGGTGAGTCGACTGTGACATTTTTGTGGACAACTCTCCCATTTTTCGTACACAAAAATATTAGTTTGCAGTTTTCTTCGAGGCGCTTTATGGGCAGTACTCAAAATATATTGGAGATAGCATATTGTTATAGGTCCTCATGAAAGAAAAAGATCCTACTGAGTAATACATTTTGAAAAAAGTGACATTTTAGTCATTTTGTGTGTTGGAGCGAATGTGGGAGTTGTCCACAGCTACATCACAGTAACATTACCTATTCGGCCAATTTGAAATTCCCATAGTGATTACAACTTTCAAAACTTCATAATTTTCTTATCGCCTGTCCGATTTCGTTCAAACTTTCACCAATCTGTTTCTCTGATTTTTCCTCTTTCTTTCAAAGCAACTTGCTATTACGGTTGGATTTCCCCTTTAAGCTTTGAAATATTGAATATCATTATTTTTGGCTTGACCATGGAGCTGCACCCGGCTGCTGATGACGCTGTAGCTCCTATCATTGAAGGTCCGTCAAACTTAGAAAATTCGTTTGATTTTAGTAAAAAGTAATGTGCAATTGCATAATATTTTTCTCCAATTCTGCTTTTTGATTACTTTCATTTAGAGTATAGATAATGGCACATATTCAAAAAACGAAAATAGAAGTTTTTCACTTTGATTAGTGGGTTAGTATTAAAGGTTAAAAAAAAGGGGGTGGCAATAGATGTGCACATTGTGTAACTGTTTAATTCGAATGGAAAGCGAATAATTGGAGAGATTTGAGAAGGGGAGTATTAGGAAGCAAGGGGAAATTGTGGCTTAAGGTGTGATAGATCAATCGATCGATTGATTTATTGATTGATTGACTGAGGAAGATATAGGGAGAGAGGGGGTTGGTTCTCAAGCACGTCGGAAAAAGAGCACAAAGGCATGATATTGACACAGGGAGAGAAAGAGAGAGCTAGTGAGAGAAAGAAGAAAATGAACAAATACAGACTAATTATTTTGATAATATATAATTGTACTTTAAAAAAAAAACTAATACATGTATGCATCTTTTTTTTTAAATAATAAAAACAACCATGACAGTTTAAAACCCAGTTATATAAATATCAATCATTAGTATGATAGTAGTAATTTTGTTTAAGATGGCTGAGCTTTTTCCCCATTAAAAAAAGAAAAATTGTTTACAATGTCGCACTTAACATGTATCCTATACATTTACGTTTATAATGCCACCTCCTGCACCACATCACAAATCCTGGATTCCTGGACTACGCTTCTCCTGTAATGTTTGGGAGAGAAACAAAACCCACAAAACAGTGACCTTTTCAAAAATATCAACTTTCTTTCACTTTAGATGGTTGAGGAAATCAATTATGTCTTTCATAATCATGTAGTGAGCTATTAAAAGTTGCCGATACCTGTAGGCTGTAGTTGATACCGGAATTGCAAGAAAATTATCTAACAAAACAGAGAAGCCAAGATGGCCATCCTGATATTCTTATATAAATCTTCAGGACAGACGAGGAAGCAGAAAATGTATAGGCGGACACATTGAAATATTAATGAAAAGGTCAACTTAAAGAGGCATATATGGAAGCGTTAAACTGCCATTCTACTTGACGACATGACGAGATATTTCATCTTGGCAAGTCGACTTAATATGGAAAGATATTTAACATACCATGTTGACTTCATAAAAGGTTCATGTCGTCATGGTGACATAAGTTATCTTGTCAAGCCGACTTCCCAAAAAGTACGACTTGAAGTGTTTGTGAAGTCAACTTCACAAGATAATTTATTTTGTCATGTCGACTAATAAAAGTTGATAAGTCGACATAGTAAGTTAAATATCTTTACATGTCGACATGATTTGGATATTAAGTCGACTTATCAAGATGAAATATCTCGCCATGTCGTCAAGTAGAATGGCATTTTAACGCTTCCGTAGAGGCCATTGAATAATCTTGAAAATTGGTGCTATATGGGATGAGAAACGTAATACAGGACTAAAAGGACTTAAAAATACATTTAAGATTTTTTTTTTTTAAATACAAATTTTTATTCAACATGACCTATGAGAAAGAAAATACGGAAACATTTAAAACGATTACGGTTTTGTTAGTTGTTTTTTTTTTAATTATTATCGTGGATATCGTTATTCTATTTTGGTTTTGAAGTGTTAACTTGGTTGTGGAACTGTCTTTTCATGAGATTGTAAAATTACATTGCAATATTCCAATTTACCTCTTTCTGCAAAGGATAATTAGTATTTCCCCAAGCGTTTGCCAATTTTCGATCTTTATTTATTCCAAAAACTTGAATAAGCGTAATAAAAAAATCATGGAAATGGTTGTCGTTTCGTGTATTAAAAAAAAAAAATAATCTTTTTCTCTTGTTTCATTTGTCACTTGCATTGAAACCAATTTGTACCGAAAATTTGATCTTTTTGTATTTTCTTTTTCGAGAAATAATTCCCTCGGCGTTAATTGTGCTTTGCCTTTTTTGCCAACATTTCCTTATTGTCTCAATATGCACAAAAGACAATATTAATGGCTGCATTATAACAAGCTGCATCGTTTCTTAAGTTCAAAATCTTACTTGCATATAACATGAAAAAAACACTTTAAAGATAAAAATAATACTAATTAGAAATTGTGACGTGATTGTGAAAGTAGGCCTATATTTGAATTGTATATCTGTCTCCAGATACGGAAACGGATACGAAAAGAGTTAGAACAATAATAGGAACTGCATGGATTTTCTGAAATTATTTGAAGTTAAATAATCTTTACTCATAAATTATGGATAAATTTAGGAACTGGAAATTTGATTTTCGGCAGAGGCGGCGCTCCCGGGGTGGGGGGCCAGGGGGCACATGCATCCCCCCACTTTTTCAAGTAACCCCAAATTGTCCATTTTATTTATGAAAAGTGCCCCTTTTCATATGTGATAAGTGCCCTTTTTCTTCATAAAAGGGCCCCTATTCCTTTCTAATAAGTGCTCTTTCACCTTCTGTAAGTGTCCTTCTTCAGCTCGGATAAGCGCGGCCCTCTTTCAGATCTGATAATTGCCCCCTTTAAAGTCTAAGTAATGCCCCTTTTCCTTTATAATAGTGCATGCCATTTTTATTTCTGATTAGTGCCCCTTTTTTTACATCTGATAAGTGCCCCCTTTTAAATCTGATAGGTGCCCCCTTTTACTTCTGATTGGTGGCCTATTTCCTTTCTAATCCCCCTTTTGATAAGTGCATTTATTTTCCATCGTTTGGGGTCCTTGATACAATGACATATGTTACAATTCTTGGAAAATAGACTTATATAAAGTCTTAATGAATACATTAAATAATATTGCACGAAACGAAACAAAACAAAAATAATGTACATGTATTGAACATGCATGATATCATTTTAAAATACAATTCTTTTCGATGCTATTTGCAGTACATATTCACTGTGTCATGAAGGAGACAGAAGCATACACCAAACCCTATATAAAACAACAACCAAAAACAAAACAAAAAAACAAAAAAATAAAAAAATAGAAGGAAAGAGAGTAATGAAAACTTCCTTCTTCACAGTTCTATGATACTTTGAAATAATTTTGTAAATTTGATTTAAAAATTTGGATCGTAAAAGCACTACTGGTGTTTGAATGCAATTTGTTGTATAATGAAGTTCCTCTGTAGTAGAATGTTCTTTTACAGTAATTGGTTCTCAGTTTTGGGAGACCGAGGTTACCTTATAGAACGAAGAAAATACAGGGCGTTTGTTATTTATAGATATTTGTTATATATAGATACAAGATCATTTAAAATTTTGAACATCAATATGCATATGTTCTTCTTGACGGACACTCAATCTCTTTCATGGATATGAGAAGTAGAGGTATGAGAATATGGATTTATCTTTAATATGATTCTACCTGCTCTGTTCTGAAGTTTTTGTGACAAATCTAAATATCTCTTAGGGGCAGACTGCGAAGTTATATCCGCGTAGTCCAAATGGGGAACAATAATAGATGAATGTACAATTTTCTAAATAGATTCATTAACAAAATACCTCAGTCTTCCAAGAAAACTTATCAGTTTGCCTGTTTTTTAAAAGCACATTTTTAAACTTGGTTATTCCATTTAAGCTCTTTATCAATAAAAATTCCAAGATATTTGGCAGTGTCTACGTTCTTAATTGTTGTATTATGAATTTTAAAATCTAAATGACTGTGCCTTGCTAACATCTGCCTCTTTCTAAATAACATACCTACAGTTTTTGTACAATTTAATTTCAATTTATTTTTATTCATCCACTGGATTACTTGGGCGAGTTCGTCATTTAAAACTGTTTCGACGACTTTCGGATCTTTATCAGAAAAAATATCAAACGGTATCATCTGCATATAAATGAAATGAACATTTGTCAAATAACGAAGCTAAATCATTAATAAATATTACAAAGAGAAATGGCCCGATCAAGCTCCCCTTGGGCACTCCGTTATTAACTGAGTATTTTTCGGAAAATACATTATTAATAAAAGCTGTAATTTAATAAGTAACGTGTAAACCAGACAAAAGATTTTCCAACTGTACCCAGCCGTGACGGTTTAAATATAAGTAGCTCGTGGTTAACCATATCTAAAGCTTCTTGTAAATCTATAAATATCGCCCCGGTATATTGCCCATTATCCATGGCTTGGAGCCAGTCGTCAATTACTTTAATCAATGCTGTTGTGGTTGGGTGCTTTGCTCTACATCCGGATTGCTCTGGGACTAATACTTTATTTATGTCAATAAACTTATTTCGCTGATTTAGGACAATTTTTCAAGGACGTTTGAGATACATGGAAGAAGGGAAATTGGTCAATGATTATTAGGATTTGATGTTTCACATATTTTATGTAAAGGAATTATTTTGGCTGTCTTGCATAATTATATAGGGCTGATACTTTTCCGTCTATAGGCCCTGTAAAGAAAGAGAAGATACGCAGAAGCGTCGCTAGAGGGGGGTGTGGGGGTTGTCACCATAGGTTGTCACCCCCCCCCCCCCACACACACACACACACACACACACACACAAAATTGCTGTCGGCAAATGCGCCACCTCTGTCGGAAAAAAGAGGGGGAAGGGAGAGGAAAGAGGAAAGGGAAAAGGAAAAAAGAGAAAAAAAAAAAAAAATAGAAAAGGGGAAAGGAAAGGAAAACAAAAACAGAAAGAAAAGAAGGAATGGAAAAGGGAAGGAAAGAAAAAGAAGGAAAAACTGGCCAATTTTTTTGCTCGCTCGTTTCAAACACTGCAAAGTTAACCCGTTGACTAATGAATTCTTTAACTCTCATAGGCTTAATACAGGAGCCTCCCGGTTCCCGTAGTCTATGGGTTAATATTCGGGCAAAAGGCGTCCCCCTTCGGCAATAGGCTGCAGCCCCTGCCCCCCCCCCCCCCCCCCCCCCGCCGAGGATTTTCAAAGTTCCGATATTCGGGCAACCACCACCTCATATTCGGGTAGCGAAGTGAGGTGCCAAAATATCCACATATTTGGGCAGCGAGGTTCCCAGATGATTATGTAACTTCTGTATGTAACTTCTGTACTTTTTCTCTACGAAAAATTGAAAAGTTGACATTCTGGCAAAAGGTATCCCCCTTCGGCAATAGGCTGCAGCCCCCCTCCCCCGAGGATTTTCAAAAATCCGATATTCGGGCAACCACCACTTCATATTCGGGCAGCGAGGAGAAAATATAATAATGTAACTTCTGTATGTAACTTCTGTATGTAACTTCTGTACATTTTCTTTACGAAAAGTTCTTAAAAATTTGCTCGGGCAAAAGGCATCCCCCTTCGGCAAAGTTCCGATATTCGGGAAACCACCACTTTATATTCAGGCAGCGAGGAGAAAAAATATCCCCATATTTAGACAGCGAGGTTCCGAGATAATTATGTAACTTCTGCATGTAACTTCTGTACAAAATTTTCTCTACGAAAATTTTGTTCGCTCGCTTCGCTTGCTCGCAAATATTCAGAAATGGAAAATTTGACATTCGGGCAAAAGGCATCCCCTTTCGGCAATGGGCCGAAGAAATTTCCGAAGTTCCAATAATCGGGCAGCGAGGAGAAAGAATATCCACATATTTGGACAGCCAGGTTCCGAGATAATTATGAAACTTATGTACATTTTCACTACGAAAAGTTAAAAAAATTTTCTCGCTCGCTTCGCTCACTCGCAAAATCTAGAAATTTGAATGTTGATATTCGGGCAAAAGGCGTCAGCCCCCTCCTTGCGAAAATGGGCCTGTATGATCAAGATCTCTACATCTGTGATTTTCTTTTACTATTATTTGTGGGGGGGGGGGGAGAATAGGGTGCAGCATTTTTGTCGGCAAATTTGAGTGTCACACCCTGAAAATTTGTCCGCAAATTCGGGTGTCGCCCCCCCCCCCACCCATTCAAAATGTTATAGCGACGCCCCTGAAGATACGGACTTCATTTTGTTCTGTATTCCTGTCTTTTTATCGACTGTCACACTATAATTGACATAAATAAGGTATTAGAATCCCAGAGCAATCCGGATTTAGAGCAAAGCACCGGGGGGGGGGGGGGGGAGAACACTCAGTACATAGTGTGCGGTGGGTATGTGCCGCAGAGAAGACCCCATTTTTACACTCAAATTTCCGTTCCAAAGCATGACCATTTTTTTTTTTCATTCCGTCGTTCCGGCCGTTATAATATGAACTATCATATATTTCAATGTTTTTGCTTCAATAATGTAAAACATGGTTTGACTCCTTATAGAACATGTAAAATCATCATTATTGTAACTTATTTTGATACGAGGGAGAGATTCTTTATTATCACATCCATAAAAATTGAAATATTTGCGATTTCATATAATAAAATACATAGGGAAAAGTGAGTATGTGACGTCATTGGTTAACCCATTTGCATACCGCCCATATATGCATAGCACTTTTTCAAGAAATAATGTAAAACTTCAAAGTGCCGTAATTTTCTTATTTTACATCCGATTTCAATAAAATTTCCACTGTTATGCTTGTTTAATTTTACTCTGTTTATTCAAATCAACTTCATATTATTGTGGACTTGGCCTTTAAATATGAATACACACACCATAGACTTGCCATGACACACATCGTATATAGCTAATAGGCCAGGAGCCTGTCCCGAAATAGTCACCCCATTTTACATATGAAATTTGACCCCTTAAAGTTGCTAAGACCATCCATGTCATTCACAAAAAGCGTGTCAGCTCGAACGAAGCCGCCGGGTTTGGCCCCAGAGCCCCCCAAAGCGGCTCCAAAGTCGGGTCGATTCAACCCATCTAACATATGCTCCAAACTTTGTCAGAAGGAAGGTGTATGACTAATATACATTACCAAAACACCAAAACTGACAAAATTTTCCGTCGGGATGGGTTGTCAGACCGTCCCTAAAAATTGGGGCAAAGTTTTCCCCTTAAGGCCCAAGGACCAAATTTTGTCAGAAGGAAGAGTTATGGGTGTACATTACAAAATGTAAAAACTTACGAAAACTTCCATCGGGAAGGGGGTGTCACACGCCCCTGAAAAAACACCAAAGTGCCCCTAAACTAAGCTTTGCTGCCAAAAATGCTCTGGATGTAGAGAAAAAAACATTTTGCATTGCAACCTTAATAAGTCCAAAGTGTCTCAATCAATTCAGCTAAAATTTACATAGTACAATCTGCGCCTGTTTGGCAAGGCATAATAGGGAGCTTGCAAGGTATTTGTGTAATTAATACATGAATGGTAGATTTCAGCATGGCAGCCACATTACATAGCCTAGATACTTAACAAGCTCCTCTATTATGTCTTGACAAAATAAAACTTGTCCCCATACCTCCAAAATTCGCTCAGTGGGGGGGGGGGGGGTTATGGGGGTCCAGTTCTCCTCCATAATTCTCTGACAAGCAACAACAAAAAACAAAAACAAAAAATGTTCTAAAAGGGGGCCACAATCGAAAAAAGGGGCCCGCAAATGCATACTTTTCTTTCAAAAGGGGGGGGGGGAGGGACATGGGCCGGATGTGCCCCCCAAATCCGCCTTTGGTTCCGAAGACCATCCTTTTCATTATACGTTTGTTGCGAAGCCCCCTTTTTTGTCTTGCCGGCGGCACATACCCACCACTTTTGAGGTTGATTGCCCCCCCCCCCCCGGGTGTTAGTAGTTCCGAAGACCATCCTTTTCATGATACGCTTAAGGTGAAGAATTTTCCCCAATTTTTAGTGGCGGTCTGACAACCTATCCCAACGGAAAATTTTGTGTTTTGGTTATAGTCATACACCTTCCTTCTGACAAAGTTTGGCGCATATGTGACATTGTTTGAAATCGACCCGACTATGGGGCCCTTTTGGGGGGCTCTGGGGGCCAAACCCGGCGGCTTCGTTCGAGCTGACAAGCTTTTTTGTGCATGGTCTAAGTAACTTTAAGGGGTCAAATTTTATATGTAAAATGGGGTGACTATTTCAGGACATGCAGGCTCCTGGCCTATTAGGAGTTCTGTAGAGATCAGTGGGCTCGAGCATGCATGGCCCAAGCTCATTGAATTGCTTTAATTTATCGACTGCCGAACATAGAGGGCGTTTATCAAAATCATATACTGTAGACAAAATGACGCGTCGCGTGCTGTCACAAGAGGCCCAAAATATCACATTTGAGACGAGTGAGGAGGTGGAAGTAACGCCAACTTTTGACTCATTATCTCTCAGAGAAGATCTCCTTAGAGGCATATATGCATATGGTGAGTTTTTGATGAAAACTGATAATAAATTCAATAACTTTTACGTAGCGTTCAACTTCCCATTCCGTTTTTGCATGCATTTCTATGGAGGGCCGTTCGCATGATATTACCGGTCACTGCAGTGTCTGCATGCACTGCTGTTTGTGCTAACTTTTAGAATCTAACTTACATGCAATGCCCGTGAAGTTACATGTAACTTTTAGTTTGGCAAACCCAGAGAATAGGGGACCAGACGTGCGTGCTGTGTTCAATACTGTGTGTGACAATACGCCAGACATGCGTCTCTTGATTGATTGAATTATAATTTATATACCGTATTGTCACACACACAGTATGGTAGCGGATCCAGTGTCCATGGTGTCCAAACACTTTTCAGAAAATCAACGATAGCAAATAAAATATCAAATATCTATCAAACATACATAATGAATGCTCATAAAAGTCCTCCAGAAAAAGAAGTTGATGAAATTTTAAAAAGACAACATAGATTTAAGTCAATATTCCCTTCCGAGTGAACCCCTTCCCAACGACGCAGCGTTTTGGTCCCTTGAAAAAGGTATGGTGGTTGATCCAGTGTCCGAACACTTTTCAGAAAATCAACGATAGCAAATAAAATATGAAACGAATATCTGTCAAACTATACATATTGAATGCTCAAAGTCCTACAAAAAAAGAAGTTGATGGAATTTTAAAAAGACAACGTAGATTTAATACGATATTCCCTTCCGAGTGAACCCCTTCCCAACGACGCGGCGTTTTGGTCCCTTGAAAAAGGTACCGTAATTCCGAACGTGTGAAACCTATGGGAAAAAGACACAACCTGGTATCAATAGTGTGGTTTTCATACGCGTAATCCCAAGCGTATGAAAACCCATTTTAGGCGCTTAACTTTACACGTTCGGTAATACAATCTGTTCGGAATTGCAATACTTGACTATACTGTATTTCCGAACTCGTGAAACCTATGGGAAAAAGACACAACCTTTGTTTCAATAGTGTGGTTTTCATACGCGTAATCCCACGCGTATGAAAACCCATTTTAGGCGCTTAACTGTACGCGTTCGGTAATACAATCTGTTCGGAATTACAATCCTTGACTATACAGCACACACATCTGGTCCCCTATTCTCGGGGTTTGCTTTGCTTTAGTTTTAGTAAAGGTCACTTACATCTAATGGCGTTATTGTGAAATATGTCACCCCTCATTCACTCCGCACAGTATCGGTTTATTGCGTGCAATGCTGTGTCCTATGACATCATTCCACCTCAATAAAGTTAGACATAGACCGAAAATTCTGTCTCTCGTTAGTTAGCCTCTTATTTTGGTAGGGTCAGTTCTTCACTTAGAGACAGAAGCAGGCCATTCGATCTGCTGTGCAAACTGAAAACACATTGACTCACACACTAATAATACTTAACAGAATACGGTTGCAAGATTTTCAAACTGAGAATAGAATCTACCTTGGACCCTGAATTACCTGAAAAAAGGAGCTTTCACTCAAATTGGTAAGTTGAACCGATTCCTTAAATAGTAAGTTAGAGCCTAGCCCTAGGTGGGGTCGGGCTAACTCGACACTAGGGCGAACTCGGCACTACCGGAAAACTTTAGTGAAATCCAGTCTACAGATTTGTTTAATCACAATTTGTATTTAGCAGTAAGATAGATCCACTGTCACATGGCAACAAATTAATAAATAACTCATTTAAAATCTCTTTTTATTATTATTAATCAGAGTGTAAATTTATGCATTTTTCAATTTTTTCCCCAAACTGTTCCAAACTTAACTCTGCCAAGCAAGGAGATGAAAGAAATTTATTGAGCTAGATCCTACATTATGTAGATCTAGATCTACTTACAAATAAGCGATGAGCAGTGCAACTTGAAGAATAAACTTGCGTTTTAAAAACCTATAGGGTCTACAGGGTTAGGATCTAAAATGATTTTTTTTTAATGTCTCTCCTTTTTTTTAAAGCAGAAAATTGTCATGATTGTGTAATGATTATGTGTGAAGAGTGAGTAAATTGAGTTTTTGTCATGTCTTACAGGATTTGAAAAGCCATCTGCTATCCAGCAGAGAGCCATCAAACCAGTAGTCAAAGGCAGAGATGTTATCGCTCAGTAAGTTTGTAAAAGAAAAATCTCCATTTTATATTTTTACAAATTCGCTCATGAAAAGAATGGAAAACTTTTTTGCTCTTTCTCTCTCTCTCCCTCTCTCTCTCCCTCCCCCTCTCCCTCCCTCCCTCTCTTCTTACTGTAATACTGCAGCTATTGTTAAATATGAGTTGGAGCCAGTAATAAAGATCATTGATTCTATTTCTGATATTGACTTATAAAGAATTCTGAACTTGTCAGTACATGACAAAACAGTACAAAACATTAGGCTGTAACAGTAACTTGTAATTCTCATATTTTTTAAAGACCCATACATGTAGTAGTGGTTCTCATGGGGAATATGACACCATTCTGGTATTTATCCCAAAACAGGTTTTGTCAATCACCCAGAGTGGACTTCGGTTTTATGATCAACAGGCCTTATGTAATGCTATGCATTTTCCACCCATCGCTCCATATGATACAGTCATTATCTCACACTTCCCTCACCCGTACTCTCTGAGAGACCAGGAGGATGTTTCATAAAGCTGTCCGTAAAGTTACGCATGAGTTTTCGAACGACTTGAATATGAAGTGCCAGATAGGATGCCCAAAGTTTTTCCTGAAGTTTTAACAAAGTGTAACTGTATTTCCAATAACCTCAATTAAATTATGGTAAAAAATATACTTTGCATTAAAAATGTTTGTCATAATAAGAATGTTAATCTACATCTGCACAGTTCAACTTTAGTTGATGCAGTTAAAAATGATTGAGCATCCCATTTGGCTTGTCATATTTAAGTCATTCATAAAGTCATGCGTAACTATACGAACAGCTTCATGAAACACCCCCCAGGGGGTATTTCTTGACTGGACAGCGGGTTTGCTGTGTGCCAGACATGTACACCCATTACTATTTCCAGTGCTTTCTACCACGTCCGGTGTCTGCGAATTATGACCTACTGCACATGGAAACCATTTACCTTATGCCTTTAAAGTAATCATTACAACCGTCTCAATAGTATACTAGTACTTTAAAGCCAGAAACTTTTGCACATGGTAACAATTAATGTAACATTTATTTTGCAGCATGTGGATTATGTGTGATTTGAAGTTCAACAACATTTTTTTGGTAAACATGCCAGTGACTATAGTATATGCAGGTCTTGGAGTAGCTTTACAGACAAAAGCATTAGAGCATACCCTGGGTAGCGTTTCATCAAGTGTTTTGTCAGTGATTTTTACTGACAACTGTAACAAGCTACTGAAATCCTTACATCTGATTGGCTGAGAGCAAATTTGTCGGTAAAAATCACTGACAAAACGCTTGATGAAACGCTCTCCAGGAGTAATCGCTAATCGATTACTGCCTTAAATTTGATGACCTTATTTGTTTTCTATCATTTATTTCCAGGGCTCAGTCTGGTACAGGAAAGACAGCCACCTTTTCCATCTCAATTCTGCAATGTCTAGACACACAGGTTGGTAGCACTTGTACTTTACCTTACATCCTTTGTGATGAATAAGAAGTCTTATAGTAGTGGACCTCATTTCCGAACAATTTTCACAAATTCAACCAGAGCAAATAAAATATTACATGAATATCTGTCAAACTTACATAATGAATGCTCAAAGTCCTGCAGAAAAAGAAGTTGATGGCATTTGAAAAAGACAACATAGATTTAATACGATATTCCCTTCCGAGCGAACCCCTTCCCAACGACGCAGCGTTTTTGTCCCTTGAAAAAGGTATTGTATTACCGAAGTGTGAAACCTATGGGAAAAAGACACAACCTACCTCGATTTGGGGCCAACGGGATGAAGACTGGAGGTGACGAGAGAGCAGGTTATAAGATATTACTTATGTTTTTTTGCCTCATTTTATGATCTTCTACCCTGTGTTCTTAGTTTCAATAGTGTGGAGAACATACTCGTAGTCCCACGTGTATGAAAACCCATTTTAGGCGCTTAACTGTACGCGTTTGGTAATACAATGCTGTTCGGAAATACAATCTATGACTATACACGTATTCTGAAATTTTTTACAGATTTGTTGTTTTTTGTTTTTGTTTTGTTAAATTTTTTTTTTTTGATTTCACAGCTTTCACTGAAAAGAATAGCATTAATAAAAAGTGCACCCTTTCTTCTGATTTATCTGAAACTTTTAACAGATTTGTTTCTCTGATATTTTCTGCTTTCACTCAAGCCAACATGGGTTTTACACAACGCTTGATTCCGAGTTGGGCAAGCACATCACTTTAATATGGCCATGAAAAATGATGCCTAGGCTAGATTTTCCTGTAATCATCCAAAAGTAAATTCCTTTTAAAAGGTATAGGCAATGTTATATTTTGCAGCATTGAAAAATTTTGTACATGCCTTGTAGAGTTACTTAACCTTGTTTTTAGTGAGTGTAGACACTTACTGACACAAAATGATACAATCAAATAAGAAACCTTACATTTTGCCTAGTATTCTGTTGTTAATACGTTAACAAACTTCTGTTATTATTATTAACTATTATTTTATTCTTTTTGTTCTTTTTGTCCTACAGGTCAGAGAAACACAAGCTTTGGTTCTTTCTCCAACAAGAGAATTGGCAACACAGATTCAAAAGGTAAGATATGTCATTGTAGGGAAAGCTTTCGTTTATTAGGAAATATCTGAAAAAGATATTTAATGGTCTAACAGTATCAGTCATTATGGATATTTCTTCGTTCATTGCCAGTGTAGTAAAGACTGACATTTTGTTGCTTTTGAAAAATGCTATTAATGTATTCTGAACTCACAAGACATCTTTGTTGTGACCTTGTCCCCTTTGTTTCAAAGGAGGGAGCAGGTAAACAGTCGTCTGTATAAATTTGCCTCATAATGGACATTAAAAATCTCCTATACTTGGTATATTTTCCTTGAATGGACACTACGAAGTACATGTACAATGTTCACATTGTTAGTGTACTTGCTGACCGAGTAGCAACTACAAAAATCTTACTGATGTTATCATTCCACATGAGTTTTGTGTTCCAGTAGTTAGTTATAAATGATCACCAGAAGTTGAATTTGGCAAGCTAAGTGAGAGCCCTGGATCTGCTTTGATTGGTAGGTCATCCTAGCGCTGGGTGACTACATGAGTGTTCAGTGCCATTCCTGCATCGGAGGGACCAATGTAGGAGAGGATATCAGAAAGCTGGACTTTGGTCAGCATGTGGTCTCAGGGACACCTGGCCGAGTGTTTGGTAAGACTTGTTCACTATATTCAGATTCATATCTTAAAGGTAAAGTTGGTTCTGGTCATGAGATTGAATTGTCAGAGAAACTGTCTTAAAGCGATTGGGAAAGGCAGATAATATAGCACATAATAATTGGTGTATGCTGTAAGGTTTTGGAAACACCTGAAAGTGGTAAGAAATTGACTCAATCCTTTTGAGAGTCACATGCACTGCACACAGAAATGTGTATATGGGACTACACACAAATGTTTGGCCCGAACATTTCAGCTGTTTCCGTGTCGTATTTTGAATGTGAGGGCATTTGAAGAGCAATCATTTTCAGGGACATATCTACTATGATAATCTTCCAAACTAACCTAAAAAGAAATAGAAAGCTCACAAATTATTTTTAACCTTTCCCAGAACTCAACCTTCTTTTTAATTGGTGAATGCAAAATATGTTTTCACTTTATACATGGATCATTCTCTTGCTGTTCCCTGGGCAAGCATATACTTGACTTTGCTTGTTGTCCATGAAATTACTTAAAGGGGCAAGATGTATTACCGTGATGTTTCTAGTGGTAGTAATACATTGAAAAAATAAGGAACATGTATCTTGCGAAATTTCTTCTAAGGCACCTGAAAGACAAATGCCTTTTATAACATATCCTCACTGAAGAGATCAACACAAGACTAACAACAGACAAAACGGTTACATTACACCCAAATAGCCAAGATTTTATCCGTTTGGAGTCAATTTGATTGTATGATATGAGTATATGCATACATGTGTGTAAAGGTATTTTTTAAATTAAATTGGAAATTGGAAAAAAGTCATGAGGTGATACCCGATCTAAGGGTGATTCTTGATTCTTGATTCGTTTCGGTAACAATCCAGACATGATCAGAAGAAGGAATCTGAGGACGAGAGCCATCAAGATGCTGGTCTTAGACGAGGCAGATGAAATGTTGAACAAAGGTTAGACGGTCACTTTATTATTATTCTGTGTGTTGGAATTCATAACATTGTACAAGGTCAAATACATTGGACTGCATTTATTTCTACAGAATATAGTGAGGGGACATGAACCAAATACATGCTTCGTCTTTTGTCCTATGCATTAAGTCTTGCATGGGACACTTTTTTTTTTTTCTGGTTCAGTTTTCCCTGCAGTTGTTGTTGTGTGGGGTACAAGACTTACAGCTCCATGAGCCCAACACATGGAAAGTTTAATTATGGCTTAAAGTGTACCAATCACCAAAAAATATTTTGCTCTGTATGTTAGGGGTTCCATTTCGCCATACTATATTAAGAATATGAGCTTTAAATGTTGATCTTATAAAGAGCTAACCGTTAAAGGGGGTACCCAATGCTGAAACAATGTTAGTTCATTTAAAAGATCATGATTTTATTAGAAGAAAATCATCTGCCTTAATTTTTTTTTTTAATTCGTGTTGCCAGAAAATCCCCGAAAATGGTAAGATTTCAGGATATTTTGGCCCCTCAGCTGTGTCCCAATTTCAGCTAGGTAACCACAATGACGTCAAAGTGGTTACCTTGTCGCGCAATTATAGCAAAATGCGCGCAAGGTGTAATGCATTTTGTACAGTCTAGCGCGCAACACATCTGCAATACGCGAACCTGGGTAACCACTTTGACGTCATTGTGGTTACCTAGCTGAAATTGGGACACAGCTGAGGGGCCAAAATATCCTGAAGTCTTACCATATTTCGGGGATTTTTCTGGCAACACGAATTTTAAAAAAACTTAAGGCAGATGATTTTCTGCTAATAAAATCATGATCTTTTAAATGAACTAACATTGTTTCAGCATTGGGTACCCCCTTTAACCCATAGAAGGCCAGGTAAAGTGTTTTGAGCTTTACTTTATACATTCTAGCTGTACACAAATATTTTTTTAGGTGATTGGTACACTTTAAGAATTAACCTGTTGCAGTCAACTTTAGCTGTTCTTGTTATCTCATCACACTCACTTGTTTCCAAGAAAGGGCTCTGTGATATGGGGACATTTTTAGATGCTAGGTTCTATGATAACGATTTTACAAAGACCAAGTATTTGTATGGGGAGATTCTATCGTAGCCCTTCCTCTGGGCATTTTCTCCTGGTCGCTATAACGCATATGTGAGAGGCCTCTTTCAAAGGCTATCACTTTAAGTTGAAAAAATGAGTGAGCAGGACTGTCTGATAAAATGATATCTCATTGCATTCTATAGGCTTCAAGGAGCAGATCTATGACGTGTATAGGTACCTACCCCCTGCAACCCAGGTGGTGCTCTTCAGTGCCACATTGCCACATGAGATCCTCGAAATGACCAACAAGTTCATGACAGATCCCATCAGAATCCTGGTCAAACGGTGAGTATTACGGGTAGCCTGGGAGGGGGTCTCGTACGGTGCATTCATAAGTTCCCTTTTTTGTTCTCGTCCACCAAAGCAGTAGGCGAGACTAAGGGATGCGAAATCGTGTCCATTCATCGTCCATTGAACAAATGTTCAAGTTTACTTGCAAGACTCTCTTGTGACAAATAAACAAATAACTTGGCAACCGTTAAACCTATGGTGACCAAACTTGGGTCAGAGATGTACAATGTGGGACCTTCAAGTTATGGTGCTGTTGAAGGTCACATGCTAAGGTCCAAGGTCATTTGAGGTCATATATTATTTTAAATGTAAGACTTTACCACACGACTCTGACTTTGCATACTTTATTCCAGTGCAGCCAAACTTGGGTCAGGGATGCTCTTTGACAACATTCATGTAACTTGGTCATCTGTGGGCGAGTTACAGTCTTACCGTCTTGAATTTGTTAATGTTTTCATATTTTTAGTGTGCCGGAGCTAAATCAATTCCATTTGAGTATATTTTTACTGGTCAAAATAAAGCCAGTTGGAATAGAGTCAGAGAAGGCAGATGTGCTCGCTAATTTGGGCTTTCTTAGAAATTAGTATTTGTTAACTGTTCCTTTAAATGTCCAAAGCTCTGTTTCTACTTATCTTTAAAATTAGCTCTGTTAATCCGTATTCCTCTTTCCTCTTCCTTTAAATATACCAATATTGTCCTTTGAATTCAGAGAAATGTTGTGTACCACGTTTAAACAGCACTGAGTTGGAAAGATTTTAAGTTTCCTTGATACAGTATTTGATCTTTTCTTTTATGTTTGACACAGTGATGAGTTGACTCTTGAGGGTATCAAGCAGTTCTTTGTTGCAGTTGAGAGGGAGGAATGGAAGTTTGACACGTTATGTGACCTCTACGACACACTCACCATCACACAGGCTGTCATCTTCTGCAACACAAAGAGGAAGGTAAGATAATTCTATCAAAGAAAAGATTAAAAATTGTCCTTTCATTGAAAGGTAAATCTGTAAATTTGTTTTCTCTGGGATATGTATTTTCATACTTCAGAAAATTGATTATAAATACATATTTTATGCAATTTACACAGTTTTGGTTTTGCCTCAATCACAATCATTTTGAATTATGACTGTATCAACCTTTGCTTGGTATTATTTCTTGGAATACAATATTCAGTACATGAACTGTGTTTCAGATCATTTTGATATTCATCGTACAATTGACGTTTTTGACATGTCCCATGCATATAGACTATTTCATTCAAATATATCTGTAAATGATAACCCTATGAGGCTAAGGAAGTATATCCATACAGTCTTTGTGAATACATGTTTGATGATCTTCATATTCATGATTTTAAAGCATGATGGATGGGTATGTTAAAAGTTATCCCATAATTTTAGGCAGTATGGTTTGGAGACGTAGTCACATTCATCTTCTTAATTTCAATGTTTCGTTTGTTTGTATGTTTGTTTTTACAGTGTCATACACAAGTTGCGCTGATTCATTTCAGGTTGGCTGGTTATTAAGCATGTTGGATGTGAATGTCAAAGTAATCCCACAATTTTAGGCAGTTTTGGATTGGAGACGTAATCACATTCATCTTCTTTATTTCACTGTTGTTTTGTTTGTATGTTTGTTTTTACAATGTCATACACGAGTTGCTCTGATCCATTTCAGGTCGACTGGTTAACTGAGAAGATGCGTGAGGCTAACTTCACAGTGTCCTCCATGCATGGTGACATGCCTCAGAAGGAAAGGGAAGCCATCATGAAGGAATTCAGATCAGGAGCAAGGTGAGAGATTGAACCCTATTACTGTGTGCTCGCAAGAAGGGTACAAAAATAGTTTTTGTAAGATTCCTTAACTTGTTATCCCCTCGCCGACAAAGTTGGATGGGGATATAGTAACGCTGCCGTTAAATATGCGAAAATAGCTCATTATATATGCGAAAATGTGGTTTCTATTTGATAATGTAAGTAATGTTGTTTAGTATGTAAGTCAAAGTTCACGGCTCATTAAATATGCAAAAATTGCTAATTATGTACATGAGAAAGTTTTATTTTCAGATCTTCTCATGGGTCTTTCCATAAAGTAGTTAACTTTCTGTACAGCCAGTCCCCATGTATTAGTAACTTTCTTGCCTAGTATTATAATAGTAGATAGTCTAATGGAGGTAACTTGTTCTGACGTATATAGGCCATTGTACCCGGCGAGGGGATGCTACGCTTTGCGTTGCACTTGTTTAATTTTGATTGCTGAAGAACCGGTAATGATATTACTGTCAACTATTTGGATGCTGTGTGTACTGAAATGTGTTGCGTAGATGTAGTCAAAGAATTGTTAACATTGTAGAATGTGTTTTTCTGGTGTATATCCATTGGCCTGTATCCATTCTCAACCTCCTTCTGGGTACACAATCATATATTTTGTTTTGTCCCAAACATATGAACAATATATATATATATATATATACATATTATGTTTTCACAGGGGGGGGTCCTAAAGACCTGTAGCTTTTCTTTTTAGTCTACCTTTAAATGTTATCCCAAGTTCAGGTTTAGAATCTACACTTCAGACTTCAATAATCAACATTCTGTCATTTTCCCTTTTTTAATGCAGTCGTGTTCTGATCACCACTGATGTTTGGGCTCGAGGTCTGGATGTTCAACAAGTCTCACTGGTCATCAACTATGATCTACCAAACAACCGTGAGCTCTACATCCACAGGTACTCTCAGCTTACATTGTATAGATTTGCTTTTAAATTTATTTTATATTTCTTTCATTACAATGGCAAAGTTGTTTTAAAAAGAGCTTTTTATTCAAGAATTTATATCCTCACGAAAAAGAGTTCTTGATTATGTTTTTTTTTTTAATGTACTGGATTCTGGATCATATGAATCGCACCAAGATAGCCATAGCGTAGTGTTTGTAAAAGATGTGAGAATCATTCTCCTGGCAGAAGCAGTTTCAAAATTTTAAAATAGAGCACTGTTGTTATTATTTAAATACTGCCATCGTGCTTAGTTAATATTTGTTAGGCGTCAGTATATCTCCTTCCTTAAAGAGCATACTAGAAGCACTTTGATACAAGTTCCATAGTGATTTATGGGCTAGTACCCAGGAGTGATCGGTTACATTTTGTCGTCTTAATCCCTTGCCTGTTTATACGAATCATTTAGCTTTAGAATCTTATGTTTCCATTTTCATTTCATTTCAGAATTGGCCGATCGGGTCGTTACGGCCGCAAGGGTGTTGCCATCAATTTCGTGAAGAGTGACGACATTAGGATCCTGCGTGACATAGAGCAGTATTACAGCACACAGATTGATGAAATGCCCATGAATGGTAAGGAAAATTGGACGTGAAAATACTTAAAAGGATATAGTGTCACCATCACCATAATGATAACTTCACTTAGTGCTCAATAGTATAAATTACCTTTTTTTTTTAAGGTTAATACTAAGTTTCACAACAGAAGTACATTAGTTACTTATTTTCACCCATGCCAACGTGAAGCATATCCTACATCATTTGGGATTTTGTCTTCATTCTGTTACTCCACCAGCATAGTATTACTTGATTGATAACAGCATTGTAAGTTTCAGGATGCAGTTGTAGACAAAGCTACGATCTGTGTAAGGGGCTATAGAGATACAAGCCTGGATACTCTTGATCATGTTTTGAGATTTGATATATCTCCAGTAGGAGAGGTTTTTGTTTTTTTGTATTGGTCTGTTTTTCGATTTGTTTTTTGATTTGTTATGTAATGATCATAATTTTGTCCTCTTTTTTTTTCTAGTTGCGGATCTCATCTAGGCTGGAAAGATGCCATCCCGCCAATCATCACGAGCTGTTATTTCGTCAGTTCAAAATAGTGTAAAAAGAATAGCATAAATTAAAAAATTTAGCGAAGGTATTATACCCAACAGAGACATCTGATTGTTCACTGCAACAACACTGAATTTTAAACTTTATTTTTTCTCTTATCCCACTCGTTTTGGATGCCTCGTGACATTGATCCTATTTTCCTTTCTTGTTCACCGTTTCATGTTATCTGCAAGGGGTTAATGTTATTGTGTGATACATGAGAAAGAATTTTTTTGTCACACTGTATCTGTATCTTTTGAGTTGTTGTACGTGGACACTCTATTATTTTCCTTGAATTTCCAGTTGGGAACATTCTATAGTTGTATCATTTTACTAAAGCCCCTGTCGCTGGACGTTGTGGTGTGTGCCTGTAATCCAGCTAACAGTGGAAGTTATAAACTGATTCAGCGGGCCCAGGTTCGAGACTGAGTCACGTCTTTCGGATGGTGATGTTAAAGGTCGGTCCCCAGACGTAAATAATCATATCTGATTGTTACACGTCTGTATAAAAAAAAAAAAAAAAACCCAATTACACACATAGTAGTGTATAGAACTAACTTATGCCTAGCGTACAGAATTTTTTCTCTAAATTTGGCACAAAGTTCAGATACGCTCAAATACGCTCAGATTCTCGGCCAAAATCTGTTTAACGAACTCCTTGGCATATAAGATGAATGCCAAAGGAATGAGGAATGAATGCTGATCGTATAACTAGCGCCCAGTAACGAATGAAAGCGCACGTGTAGCGTCCATCCAACGAATGCTGAGCATTCAAAATGAATGACCTGCGAATGCCCAGCGTATGCCTCACACGCTCAAAATTTTTGAAAATGTCCAAAATTAAAAATCGACCCACGAGTACCCTCTGCGAACTCCTATGAACAGATAACGAATTCAACATTTGTCAAACTTGTCACAAACGCATGGCAACTTTAAAAAAGAACATACACCCAAATTTCCAAAAACGTTGGGCACATGTGACAGGGGCTTAACATTCCACTCATGGAATGTAGTCTCTGAATATTTCATAGTTGTAATTCTTGGGGATGAGAAATACTTCAAAATTTCTCTGACACTTATTTTATCATATGACCTAGTGACAGATTATGTAAATTCTGTGGAGTAGCTTTTGTAAGACAGGTTTGTTATTATTTGAAATGCTTTGTGATTTTCATGTATCGGGTTCTGCATACAAAGTTTGTCTAGTAATTATATGAAATGTACAGTGTTGTAAATATATTTTTACCATTTTATCTTTGGTCTGGTACAGGAATTAAGATGAGAAATTTCAAGATGTGTTAAAACAAGAATGCTGAAAATTTAAAGATATACACACCGTTATCTAGGAAATATTTTATAACTTTAAATCGTTTGCAAAATTTTGACAACATGAATAGGTAGTCCAAATCTTCTTTGGAAAAGGGAATGCTTATTCAAGATTCTCTTCATGTTCATGTTATTTTCTCTTTTCCTTTTCATTTTTAGTAACAATTGAGGTCCCAAAGCAGTGAATTATCTCCTTAATCCATTCCCCTCCAATGGCTCCTTGTATAATTTTCGCGTCTTATTCAAACTTACATTCTCCACTCAATATATTTGAAGAGAATATTTGCTGGAATGTAATTTTTTTTATGATCAGTATGAAATGCAATGTGCGATTTCCTCGGGATTGCAAAGCAATCGTGGTTAGCCCTCGTATTTTTCTTGTGCCATTTCTCTGTTGCAACACAATCATTAGTCTTGCTTTTGTAGAGTTGGGCTTGTAAGAAATATAGAGTGAAGTAGATATGTGTATTCATTTGTTTTTTATTCCACAAATGTTTCACATAAAATTAATATAAGACAAATATTGTGTTGTACAAAAGGCTCTTTGTGAATGGGCAGTTGATCACTGTCTTTTTGTTACCCTATTCAAGTAGTAATTTTTTCTCTCTTTTGTAAAATAAAATGATTTGAACAAAATGATTCTGGTTTGTGTGATCTTTGTATCAGCACCCAAGTTGCATGCTTAGAAAGAGGATGGTGTTTTTTAAGCTAAATTGATTTCAAGGAATTCACCCTAAGTTATCTCGACCAAGTATCCAGTGAATCAAAGAGAAGATGTGAAGTGCAGAGCAATGCATGGATAAAAAGTGGAAAGAGCAGAGGATGACAAAATGTCATTTGATGATGTGTGAAGAAGACGTTGAACTACATGATGGGATTAGAGCAAGTGATTGATGTTTGAAGGCAGAGAGAAAAGGATTGAATAGGCAAGATGCAGTAGACAACAACATTGGAAGTCTTTCATAAGCCTGCAGGGCAATCACAGCTTGATCAAGGAAAAATGGTCTCGAAATGTGATTGTTCTGTATACATGTATGTTTCATTTACTGACATTGAAACATTAACAATGAACCGATTTCTAAGTTTCTCCCTCTCCCTTTCTTTTTCCTCTCTTTTCTTTCTCTTTCTCTCACTCCACCAATTTCAGACTCCATCTCTCTCTCTCTCATTCTCTATATTCCATTCCCTTTTTTTCTCTTTCAACCAATTTCAGATTCCGTCTCGTCTCTCTCATTCTCTATATTCCATTCCCTTTTTTTTTTCTTTATCTCACTCGACCAATATCAGATTCTGTCTGTCTGTCTGTCTCTCATTCTCTATATTCCATTCCCTTTCTTTTCTCTTTCTTTCACTCAACCATTTTCAGATTCTGTCTCTCTCTCTCTCATTCTCTATATTCCATTCCCCTTTTTTCTATTTCTCTCTCAACCAATTTCAGATTGTCTCTCTATCTCTCTCTCTCTCATTCTCTATATTCCATTCCCTTTTTCAATAATGGCAGTCACTGTGTCTACCTGAATATATTATTTTTCTTTTCATATTATGACTTCACAAATCTGAGACCACACTAATATTTTCATAGGTGAAAATGTTTATTGTTTAACTGCATACTTGCAAACAAGGTACACTACTACAGGTTATAATGACATTATGGAATGTACAAACCTGAACAAAGATTGGAATATGTAAAGCTCTGATAAAATGTACAACTTCTTACAAAAAAAAACATAACAATGATAAAAATACTTTTAAAGAACTTCATATATGTGGTGTCATTACCAAACTGAATAATTTTCTTGTTCAACAAAAAAATAAGTTACATATTTACAGTTTAGTAGTTACTAGAAATTTCTAAAGATATTTACATAAAAGAGAATAGACATAGGTGTGACAGGTTGCTTCTTCGGTGCCATAACAGGAAAATGATAATTCTTGGTTTGAAAAAATCTTGCCATGATTGTACTTTTTTATGTCAGACTGGTAAGCATATTATGGTAATTGTAAAGGAGAAGAAACTATCTTTTGAAAATGCACTGAACTGATATCAAAAAGAAACCCCCAGAAAATATAATTGCCTGAGATTAAGTGGCACTTTTTTGAATGACAAAACACTGACTAACCATCGACGAACAGTATCTCCTTGTAAAGCTTTCCATTGGAAGATGATGCTCTTAATTAGAGTACACAAATGAAGCACAATACAACCAAGCAGACATAATATCGTCTGTTGAGAGCCAAAAGGGTGTTATAAATCATATACTTCAACACAGAATTAACGCCCTTCTGGCTCCAAACAGACTATATGCTTCATTGATATACACTCTCCATGTGCGAATGTGCAGTTTAAAGAACTCATGACTTTCCTTTCACTTGACATGTTGTCAGATACGAATATCTCTACGCTTAGAAACTGTACCCTAATGGCTGGTGAATCTCTTATGTGCTTGCAGTACCAGCTGATTAAGTTTCAATGGGGAAAATATCTGGTTCAGCGGTCACCTTGACAATAAACACACAAGGCAACTTGTTGCAATACACTGCCCCATATTATATTGTTATCCCCTCCCTCCCCTGCCACTTAACTGAAACCAATCTAAGGATGCTCGTCTTCTTCCTAATCATCCTCGCCATCCTCCTCCTCCTCATCCTCCATCTCCTCTGCGGCCTCCATAGCCTCCTGCTGGGCGGCCCTGAGGGCTGCCTCCTCCTCAGGGGTGGGGTCCTCTGCCTCTGTGATCTCAGGTCCGCTGGGGAACTCCTCCTGGACTGGGGGTGGGGGAGGGGGGCTGTAGTTGTCAGGGGAGTACTTGTGACCCCAGCCGATGTACACGTTCTCAAATTTCCTGTAGGGTAGATAAGCAGTGGGAGCATACAGTTAGAATTGTATTATATGAGCAAGAATTTTTCAGCCCATGGAAGAGGAAACTTGAGTCAAAAGATCAACCTATACAACATATATATGTTTACAGATTTAATATTCATATGACACCAGAAACTTATATCAATCCAAATTTCAATTTACACTCAACTAATTAAAGATTTTATGATTACCATTACAATATAAAACAACATTTTAAAAATGATATTTCTGCACATCATTCAGGGGAAGATATAACTGCTAAGATAAGATTTTAATGTATCTTTGCAAATCTTTCACCATTTCCTAAAATAGCTGTTCATCTATGATCTCCCCAAATAAAACTCAGGTGTGGTGGTGCTGCTACTACATTTCAAAGAGTGGATGACAGCTGGAGCAATGAAACAAAGGGGCGAGAGCGAGAGGGCGAGAGAGAGAGAGAGAGAGAGATAAACTGAGTACTTGACAGAGCATGAGATATAAAATCCATTCAAGAATACGGAGCTCTTCTTACTTCTCTGTTCCGAAGGCGAAGGCACCAGGCCATAGGTTTGACTGGATGATGGCGATGGCATACTGAGGCACAAGGGTGGAAGAAAGGCGAGCACTCCAGGGTGAGATGTTCTCAATCTCTGTGAAAGCAAGAGACAAAGAAGAATTATCAGACATAACAGATTACTTTCTTATCTCTAGGTCGTAATAGAATAACCTGTTGGATTCAGTTTTCCAATATGATTCATTCCAGGTTATATCTGGCTATATAATCAATTAGTGAACAAAAGTCTTGTGTCGTTATTTGAGTCACTTCTTCAAACCAAGTTGATAAGCCAGTATTTTTTTTTTTTTACAATCAACAACTTCAGATATCAAAGTAGTTATGGTGTAATCATTGTAATCATTTAATAACATCTTTTTAGCTACATGAACTCAATAATCTATACAATTTCATAACTGATTGACGAATGTTAACAATTTGACAAAATTTTGTACTTACTTTCCTCTACAAATTATCTTTCAACTAACTAGACAAACTGTCAAGGCTTTAAAACAAAGCTGGAGCTCTTGATTCCATAGCTGTCAATAACTATACCTTAACTTTACAAAAATGGGTAATGCAAACTCACCAACATCTTCTGAGATGGGTGTAAGAAGAGGAGGTCCAACCTCGGGTTCCGGCTCGTCTGGTTCCTCCCTCTCCTCCTCATCTTCCTCATCCTCAAAGTCTTCCTCTTGTTGCTGCACTGGATTGAACCAGGAGCATCGACCCTGGATAATGGAGAGGAAGGAATGTACAGAATGATAATTTACATCGAGTCTAAGAACAACATGGATTCAAAAAACCTGTTAAATTTGCACAAATGCACCTTGGAGTGACTGAATGCTCATAGACCCCCAAATCACTATTCCAAACAACACTTAGCATTTAAATTGGGCTTATTCTCTATTATTTTCAAATCAAATTGCAAAATTACAACAAAAAAGTATGGTTTATGTATTCCAGAGCTGGCAAAAAGCTGACACACACAATCCAGTTGTTTGTATATGTTTGCATTAAATCTGCATAAATAAAATCCACACTGCAATAATTAAAAACAAAATTACTACAAAGTAAACATAAGGCCCATTCACTGCATTAAAAAAGTCATAAATTTTATGTAACAATTTATATTTAAGATTTCAGCTTCCATTAAAAAGGGAAGCATACAGACCTAAGACATATGTACTACAATTGTATATATTATATTTTGACCTATTCAGATTTTAATAAGTAAGGATGGCATAGTGAGGAAAAGAGTAAGATTTGCTTTGTACCTGAGGCAGGATATGTTGCACATGGTGAACCCAGTTAGCAAGGGATGGGTCTATAAGATCCTTTACTGGGATGCCCTCAAAATCTGGACTCTCAATGAAGCTGTCACGGTCTGATGGATGAAGAAAAAAAAGTGCGAAATTAGTCTTTAGAACTATGATCAAAAAGCAGAATGATGACAACTTTAAAACAAACTTTGACAGGATATCCAATGAGATTCTGGTAATAATATGTGGCTGAAACAAGACTTTGAATGTACTAATATGACTAATAAAGATGTGTCATCAGTAAGCATGAGGTACAGATTCTTCTGCCACAATCGCTCCACGGTAAATTTCTAACATTATCACAGTTCCTCGTTTCAAACCAGGACAAAATACTATATATAACCCTTACCCTAAACCTAACACATAATCCAATCACATTGCACCTCAAGCCCTAACCCTATATCTGTGATAAGTAAAGCGTGGAGCGAATGTCACATCACAGAGATGAAGAAAGAGCAACTTACTTCCATCCTCCTCCTCTTCCTCCTCCTCCTCATCAAACTGGTAGAATCCCAGAGGACTGATCTGAGTGCCTGCTGACACTCTAGCGATCTGTGCCCTCAGGTAATTGGCCTCTGTGCCATTGAAAGGTGGGTAGCTGATGATCTGGAAACACAACAATATAATAATATAAAAATTAGAGAAATATACTAAGAGGACATACGACCAGGGACAAGGAAAGAGATGGAGTTTCGGAAGAGAAAAATATAAGCCATGATTGAAAACAACCCTGCAATGGAAGTATGCATGTACGTATAGTTTTACATCTCTCTATTTAGATACCAACATGACTTTATTACACTTTATCATTAATTTATACAGCTGCAACTTCTCACTTACTGGTGACTTCCCATTTTGTGAATACACCTAAAGCAATAGAGTTCACAATTGGCTGTATACAAAGCAGTATTTTGTGAATGTCACTGCTGCCTAGCTTAAAATCAGTTTGAATAATGTGGAAGATGTTTGAATGGGCAAAGCTGACTACCTGTGATGGACCATACCTGTTGGTCTAGACGACCGGTGAAGAACTTCTTGATCTGTCTGGCCACGCTGACCTGGAGAGGAGTGATTGGTGGAAGCTTGACCCATGGTTGTCCAGCTGAGAGGGCGGTATAAAAAGCCATTTGATTCAACATATAATGTTCATAAAAAAATATCAAGAATTTTTTTTTGTGAAACCAGCAATATGTTAGAAACTTGCTGATACAAAAATGACCATTCACTTTAACAAAATTCAGTGAAACTTGCTGATAATACGGAAGGGTTCATTTCACTTTGACAATACTTCAGTGAAACAAAACAAAACAAAAAAAAAAAAACAGACAATGTTGGTCCCTACAACTCCTGTAGTCCAAGATAAAAAAAATATATAATTTTCATATTTAAAATGTTTACTGCCTCAACTGCTTCTTTTCTTTTAATCCAAAAATATATGAAAGGTCTTCAAAGACTAGCATATCTTGTGTTTCTTTTAAAAAGAAAATTCAGCTTGTTTTATCAGTCTGGTGTAGGCAAAAACATACATACATCTTTGAGTGAATAATTGATTTGCATGTATCTAAATCACTGGTCTGTAATCATGAAACATAAATATATACTTACGTTCATTGCAGACAAAGAATGTCTTCTTGTTGGTTCCCGTCCTGTTCTCCTCACGAGGATGACTGGTGGGGGTTTGAAGTCAGGCTTGGGAAGAATATCTTCCTCTTGCTCCTCTGTAAAATCATGATAAATAATTTGTGTTTAAACATGACTGTAGCACGATGAACGAGCATACACTTCAAAAGTTATAATCATAGATTTGAGGCCACAATCAAAGAAACATTATAGAAAGTAGCATTTAACTTTCTCTCTCTATCTCTCTCTCTCTATCTCTCTCTTTCTCCTCTCTATCTCTCTCTCTCTTTCTCTCTCTCTCTCTTTCTCCTCTATATCTCTCTCTTTCTCTCTCTCTCTCTTTCTCTCTCTCTCTCTTTCTCTCTCTTGGAACATATTAAACATGCATAATATTACTCAAAACTTTTCAATACTTTTTTTACTCTCTTGTGCTAGCATTTCAAGATAGACAATTTAACCCTTTCGAGACAATTGACCACATTTCGCGGTTTGGCTCAATAACTTTTGGTTCAGTGCTCTAAAAATTATACCAGATACACGAGTAGAAAGAGCATAAATTTCTGCAAAAACTATGTCCATTTTTGCTGCATGACCATATTCCGTTTGATGCCAAGAATTTAAAAAACAAGAATAATCTTTAAAATCCTTAAATTGGCAACACAATGAGAGGTTCAAAATCATGGTTTTTATCAAATTTGGCAATTTTTTTGAACTCTTCGACAGAGTTTGTAACCTTGTATATTAATTTAAAAGATTTTACACCTTATTAGCACCTTGTAGCACTAAAAGAAAATATTATTGTTGCCAATTTGAAGATCAAGTTGTGATCAATTTACCCCTTAAATAATTCCTGTCATGAAAGGGTTAACCACTTTTAATTTTACTTTAAAACATCAGATACCACTTGTACACCTAAATCTCAGATGTTTTTTTGTGACCCGAGTATGAAGGACACTCACTTTTTGGAAAACCAGGTGCATACCCCCCCCCCAAAAAAAAAATGTTCATACCTCCTTCTCCTTCCTCATCGTCTTTCTCTGTGTCTGGCTCCTCCGTCTCATGCTCCTAGATAAGACAATAAAACAAATTCAAAATTAAGGTAAAGTCTATTAAAGGGACTCAATGGTACATCAAAAATTCTCATCACGACAATAGGGTTAGGGTTAACCCTTGTTTCCAAGGATTATGCATACAACTAATTTGACAGTATCTTTTTAGAATCATTTGGACTTTTGTAGTAGAGAATGAAGAATGTGGTATTGAACAATTCAGGCTTTTGTACCAAACTGTACTTAGCATTTTCTAAAATTCACCTTAAGTTTATGTTAGAGGTTATTGCAAATTATCTTGAATCTTGACAATGATGAACAAATATATCTTCTAGTTAATCATAACATATTACATCACAAAGCAATTAACCTCAAAAAGAGATTTTGCCCCAGCTCATATAATCTAAAAATTTCCAGCCGCTTTTCTTAACTGCTTCTCCCTTAAAGGCATTGATTAACTTTGCCCAGGATTGAAAAAAAAAATCACTGTTCTAGCTAATGCTGTAATCATAATTGCAAACCTTTAGGTCAGACAGGAATCGACTGAGTTTTATAAGCTGATCGGTCGTTTATACATCAAGATATTTACGATTGAACATTGATGTCGGGATAGAGTTTTTGTGACTGCAGCGCAGCGAAGAAGCCGAGCGACTTGCGCTAGCGATTGATCGCAATTTTCTCTTTTTTAGGATAGTAAACGGGTTCCATTTTCTCTCATACTTTCACATATCCTTAATTATATATGTTGTTAGAGGACTGCACACAATTCACTGGCATTTGAGCTGATTTTACAATTTTTCACAAAGTTAATCAATCACTTTAAAGGTTCTTCATCCCATTTGCAGACTTGCACAAAATTCCACGAAACTTGGCACAGATTTAGTAGATATCCTGTACATACTGCCAATGAAATTTCAAGGTCACAAATTCTAACTCCTTTGTAAGACATGAAAATTTTACTTTTGTCGCAGAGGGACCTATTCAGAAATCAACGCAAGTACATGTACTAGTAACAGTCAAAAAATAATTTATAATTTTAAAAATTACCAGATTTTTTCTGAGTCGAAAAAACAAAGTGTTACCAAATTGTTGTTTTAACTTGCTCAAAAGCAAATTATAAATCCTTTTCACATCCACACAAGTTTTACGATTAAAATTCTTTTTTAATTTATCGCATACTCACACAACTTCAAAATTTAGGACTGCAAAAGGGATGAAGTACCTTTAACCCCCCCCCTCCCCCCAAAAAAAGTACTTTAATCTCCCTTGTACACACCTCTTCCTCTTCCTCCTCTTCCTCTTCACCTTCCCTGTATTCCACTTCAGCAATGATGTAGTTCTTCTCTGTTCCAAAGATCTTTCCCCAGAACCTGCACGACTGGAGAGGGTAGTTGTCCACCAGCTGCTTGAGGGCAAGGTAGATCCTCATCATTTCTTCTCGGCTCACACCAACCTGGGTCAAAGGTCATGGACATAACTGTTAATATTCTGATCTATTTCATGTATTATTTACTATCAGTGATTTACAATATAATTAACAGATAAATTGTGACAAAAATATACATGAAAACCAGTATTATTAAACAAGTTGTTTAGATGTATGCAAAAAAAACGCTGATCAATCCTAAAAGGAGATATTGTTTCCATTTCATTTCGGAAGAACACCATCAAGATTGACCTATCCTATGTCAATCTATTATAATTTGCTGCCCTTTTTTTGCATGATGTAAGTAAAATCATAAGAGTCTACTTTCAACTGGTCCACGTATTACTTTTGAATACGCTGAAGACATGTATGTTCCAAATATTTACTACATATATGTTCATATAAAAATGAAAATTTCCCACAAAACAAAGCCCAATGACATGGA